>JAQQSK010004480.1:260-99787 GCA_028658325.1 Potorous gilbertii
CCTTTGCGGTCGGTTTTTCAGGGCTCTCTGCAGCAGAAATCTCCTTCATTGTGTTGCTGCGTGGCTTCCACTGTTCCAGAATTTGTCAGGAGTTCTTTTTACAGGAAATCTATGGGCTGTGGGTTCGGACCTAGCATAGGTGAGTCTTTCTACTCCGCCATATTGGCTCTGCCCCCTCAAGATCTCTCTTGAGAATTATTGGAATTGATTGTGTGACATGGGAGATACTGGCACAGTATAACATAACTCAGTATAACATGCCCACATCAGAGAAGGTGCTGCACTCTTTGAGCAAAGCAGAATTTAAATAGGTCAAAAAGAAACACAAGATGTACAAATTTCACCCCCAAATGTTCACATTCACAACTATTCTGCCCAAGCTGTAGTAGAACATTCTGAGCTCATACTGGTCTGATAACCCCAATAGAACACATTGAAACTTGACTGTAGTATAGTGATGTCATTTTGCTTCTCTTTGAAAACTAAGGACAACAACCAACCAACCAAGGGTTGTAAAGAAATACTATTGTGCTATAACAAAAGATGGACAGGGTGCTCTCAGAAAAACCTGGAAAGGCTTATGTGAACTGATGCAGAGTGATGAAGAGAGCCAAGAGAACATTGTACACAGTAAGAACATTATTGTATGATTACCAAATGTGAATGGTTTAGTTATTCTCACACCTCACTTATCCCCTTCTCCCCTACTTTCCTGTAGCATAAGATAGATTTTCATAGCAAATTGAGTGTGCATGTTATTCTCTCCTTAAGCCAAAGTGTGATGAGAGTAAGGTTCACTTTTTCCATCTTGCCTCCCTTCTCTTCCCATCTATTGAAAAAGCTTTTTCTTTTCTCTTTTATGTGAGATAATTTGCCCCATTCTATTTCTCCCTTTCTCCTCAAAATATATTCCTCTTTCACTACTTTTTTCACTAAAATTATTTTTTGAGATATAATCCTTTCCTATTCAACTCACCTTGTGCCTTCTGACTATATGGATATAATCCTTCCAACTACCCAAATACTGAGAAAAGTCTCAATAGATACAAATATAATCTTTCCATGTAAGATATGAATAGTTCAACTTTAATAAGTCTCTTATGATTTCTCTTTCATGTTTACCTTTCCATGCTTCTCTTGATTCTTGTGTTTGAAAGTTAAATTTTCTATTCAGCTCTTGTTTTTTTCAGGAATGCTTGAAAGTCCTCTATTTCATTGAATGACCACGTTTTCCCCCCTGAAGTATTATATTTGGTTTTGCTGGGTAGGTGATTCTTGGTTTCCATTCTACGTCCTTGACCTCTAGAATACCATATTCTCAGCCCTGCAATCCCTTAATGTAGAAGCTGCTAGATCTTTGGTTATCCTGGTTGTATTTCCACGATACTTTAATTGTTTCTTTCTGGCTGCTTGCAATACTTTCTCCTTGACCTGGGAGGTCTGGAATTTGGCTACAATATCCCTAGGAATTTTCCTTTTGAGATCTCTTTCAGGAGGCAATTGGTGGATTCTTTCGATATTTATTTTACTCTCTCCTTCTAGAATATCAGAGCATTTTTCTTTGATGATTTCTTTAAAGATAATATCTAGGTTCTTTTTTCATCATTGCTTTCAAGTAGTCCCACAACTTTAAAATTGTCTCTCCTGGATCTATTCTCCAAGTCGGTTGTTTTCCCAATGAAATATTTAACATTGTGTGTGTTTTTTTTCATTCCTTTGATTTTGTTTTATAATTTCTTGATTTTTCATAAAGTCACTAACTTCCATCTCCTCCATTCTAATCTTTAAGGAATAATTTTCTTCAGTGAGCTTTTTGACTTCCTTTTTCATCTAGTCAATTCTACTTTTTAGGGTGTTCTTCTCTTCATTGGCTTTTTGGAACTCTTTTGTCATTGACTTAGTCTATTTTTTAAGGTGTTATTTTTTGGGCAGTTGACTCATTTTTCATAATTATCTTGCATCACTCTCATTTCTCTTCTCAGTTTTTGCTCTACTTCTCTTATTGGATTTTCAAATCCCTTTTGAGCTCTTCCATGGTCTGAGACCAATTCATAATTTTCTTGGTGGCTTTGGATGGAGGAGCTTTGACTTTGTTGTCTTCTTTTTGCATGTTTTGGTCATCCTTGTCACCAGTGTAAGATTCTATAGTCTGATTCTTTTTCTGGTTTTTGCTCATTTCCCCAGGCATTTACTTGACTTTTGAGCTCTTTGTCAAGGTAGATCTCTGAGTCCAGTGGGGTGGGGATTGTCAGCCACTCTATTTCCCCACAATCTGTGGGCCTAGAGCTTCAGAAACAGTTGCTGCTGCTGCCCCTGCTGTTACTGTGATTCTGCCAGGATTCCTCTGTCCCTTTCTCCCTCTATTGCCCTGGGGCCGGGGTCAGAGCATTCCACTTTCTCACACTAGTCCCACAGGCATTTTCCACTGATCCTCCAATTTGTCCTTAGCATTTTAGGGTCGTAAAATATTGAGACCCCCACAGGTGCCCAAAATTCAGTCACCCCTAGACCTACTAAGGTTCTATTGGTGTTAGTACTGCCAATTCTGGGCTGCGCCCTGCTCCCAGCATGGTGCATGATTGCCCAGTGACCTTCCAGGCTGTCTTGGGCTGGATATTTGATTCACTGCTACATTCTGTGAGTTCTGAATCTCCAGGATTGGTTTAGAGCCATTTTTTACAGGTCAGTTGTTTACCCAATGAGATATTTCACATTGTCTACTATTTTTTTCATTCTTTCAGTTCTGTTTTATTGTTTCTTGATTTCTCATAAAGACATTAGCTTCCATCTGTTCCATTCTACTTTTTAAAGAACTTTTTTCTTCAGGGAGTTTTTGGACCTCCATTTCCATTTGGCCAATTTTGATTTTTTTAGGCATTCTTCTCCTCATTGGCTTTTTGGATCTCTTTTGCCATTTGGCCTAGTCTGTTTTAAGGCATTATTTTCTTCAGTATTTTTTTTTGTGGTCTCTTTACTAGGCTGTTGACTCTTTTCTCATGATTTTTTTACATCGCTCTCATTTCTCTTCCCAGTATCTTCTCTACCTCTCTTACTTGATTATCAAAATCCTTTTTGAGCTCCTCTATGGCTTGCAATTAATTTATATTTTTTCTTGGAGACCTTGGATGTAGGAGCTTTGACTTTGTTGTCTTTTGAGTGTGTGTTTTGATCTTCCTTCTCACCATAACAACTATCTATAGTCAGATATTTTTTGTATTGTTTGCTCATTTTACCAGCCTATTACTTGACTGTTAACTGTTAAAGTAAGGCTCTTTTTTCAGGGTGGAGGGCAAAGTCTCCCAAACTTCAAGAGTTTTGTGCACCTGTTTTCAGAGATACTTCTAGGTACCTGTAAGTTTTCAATTCTTCTAAGGTGGCATGATCTAAGGAGGAATGTGCTTACTACTCTCCTGGCCTTTGCTCTGGCCAATGAGTGACCCTAAACTTTCTTTTCTGCCCTGTAACTGTGAGGAGGGTCCCCTTTCAACTGCAGCCACATGTTCTGCTATGCTAGTGCTCCTCCTGCCATCCAGCACTGGGGCCAGGTCTGAGTATGGACAAAGCAGTGGAGTCCTCCCTCACTGCTAGCAAATAGACCCCTATGATCTCCTTCTCACCAGATATTCAATCCTGTTACTATTTGTGGGCTGAGGACTTCAAAGCAGTCAATGCTGCTGTTGTTGGGCCTAGTGCTATGTTGGTGTGGCCTGCATTGGACTGGTATCCTCCTTCACCCAGGTATGACAGACCTTTCCTACTGACTTTCTCAGTTGCCTTTGGCATCTGTACACTGAGAGGTCTGGAAACCACCACTCCTACCAGTGATTCAGTTGACCTGAGGTCTGTTCTGGGTTTGCTGGGGCCCATTCTGCATGGCCTGCACTCTCTCTTACTCTGGTGGCAACAGACCACCCAGTGACCTTCCAAGTTGTCTTGGGCTGGATATTTGTTTTAGTCTGTCTTTTTGTAACTTCTGCTGTGCTAGAATTTGTTTAGAGTTATTTTTTAAAGCTATTTTGAGGAGTTTGAGGAAGAGGAGTTTTTGAAGACTAAATCCATGAAACACTTACTATGGAAAGTCACTTCAAGTTGGGAAGGGTTCATTTACCACCATGATGGAGACCTATACTAGATAAATTGGGAAATATTCATTACTACACTGGTCATTAAGTGATGAACTATTTTAAAGCTATAGTATTCACAAAAATCCCATGTGTAAAACTAAGATTTGTTGTGTTCTTAGTGGAGGGAATGCCTATGCTAAGGAAACAATAGATCTTTCATTAGAGAAGTATCATAGTCTTCATAGACTTCCCCTACCATTAGTTCTTAGTATTATTACAGTTATTGTGACTCTAGTTATGTAGAAGTAGCTTGAGGCTACCTTTAGTTTATACAATATTCATTCAATAAAATTTTTATTACTATATGATGTGCTTGGAATAGAGTCTAACAGAGAAAGATCAAACTCTATCTCCTGTCTGACTTTGGTAATCACAATGTCTGAGACAAGGGAGCTATCATTAGAAGAATTTCTCAGGATGTCAATTTCCCAGATTTGAGATACCATGAACCATGTTGTACGGATGAGCGAATATTTTATTACAGGAATAAATTGAAAGATACTGTATAGGTTAGTCTTCCAATGATAATGTCCAGGTTTCCAGCAGTCTAAACATGTTCTTGAGACGAATGGATGGATGCTTTGAGAGGAAATAAATCTAAAAGTTCAAATCAGCCTGTAGGGAGCTGGCAATGCTTGGTGCATGGTGAAGGAAGGCTCACTTTGTTTTTGGCTACCAAAAATAAGCTGAGAAACAGAGATGGTCTCTGATTGAGGCAACCAGGATTTTGTTTGTTTTTAATGAGAATGAAGTGAGAAACATTACATGGTAATATCTTACCATTGAGTCCAAGACCAGTACTAGCTTGGTATCACAATGGTTAGATTCACTAGGTCTGGACTCAGAAAGCTTGAATCTCAGGTACTTAGTACCTGTGTGACCATGGGTAAGTCATCTAAACCCTACTTCAGTTTTCTTGACTACAAAATAAAAATTGTAATAGCACCTATCTCACAGCTTTGCTGTGAAATTTGAAAATTTCAATTTTCAAATATTCTATCTAATGATAGAATATTTGGAAAGCATATAATAGGTGCTTAATAATTTTTGTTCCATAGCAGTAACCTTAGCAATGTCAAAGACCTCTTTGGCAATCTGGTGAAGCCTATGAACCCCTTCTATGAAGAATGTTTTAAAATGTATCGAATACACAGGATTATAAAGGAAACTACTTATACTGAAATGTAGTTATCAAAATGTTTCAACACAAAACTTAAACTAAGCTAATGGATCCCAATTTAAGAAACCCTATTCTAGAGGAGAAAAAAAACTTGAAAAACGTACACATCCTATCAAAAAAATATTCAGTAGCTCTCTACTGCCTTTAGGATCATCTTTATGAAGCACATTTTGAAAATTGAATCAAGTCAAAAATATTTAATGACCAGGATGGTTAGAAAAAGAGAGTATGGTATTCAAGGTTTAGTTGAAGGAAGTGGAAATATACATTCTGAATGAAAGATTGGAGGTAGGGGGAAAATGAGGATGATTTGTTTTCAATGTTCGAAGGGCTGCCTGTGGAATAATAAAGGCAATGATAATATTTCTATAATACCTTAAGATTTCCAGAGCATTTTATTTATGTTATCACATTTATTCCTCACAACAATTCTATAAGATATGTTCTATAATTACCCCGATTTTATAGAATAGGAAACTGAGTCAGAGAGAGGTTAAGGGCCTTCCTTAGCACCAAATAACTAATAAGTGTATGAGGTAGGATTGGAATCCAGGTTTTCCTGACTCCATGTCCAAAACACTGGGAGAGTAAACTTGGTCTGCTTGGACCCAAAGGAAAGGACTAAGAGAAATGGAGAGAAGTAGAAGGGATCATTTTGGCTTGATGTAAAATATGCTTCTTAACTTTTAGAGATATCAAAAAATGGAATGGACTACTATGGTGTGGGTTTCCCCTACTAGTCTTCAAGAAAAACTGATTGACCACTTATGAATGCTTAAAAGAGGATTCCTGTGTGGAAATTGGTTGAAGTAGGCAGTCATGTGGTCACAAATCATAGATTTGGTGCTGGAAGGGAACTTTGGCACCATTAGAGCCAACCTCCTTCATTTTACAGATGAGAGAGGTTAGATGATTTCAGTGTCACAGGATCATGAGACAGCATTTGATCCAAAGTTTTCAATTCAGTTCAAGTGACCTATGCACTATAACACTGAGTAACTTGGTGGATGACGGAGCTGAGGTTATTAAAAAGCCAAGAAACCTGGGTTCAAATTCAGTCTTTGACACTCAAGATCATCGATTTATCATTGCAAAATACATTGGAACAGAGTCAGTAAGCATTTAATGAGTGACTGTGTTCCAGGCATTGTGGGTGCTGAAGATAAAAAAAAAGATAACCCCCTACCAAAAACAAAACAAACCCAGTCCCTGTTCTCAAGGGAATCATAATACAATGTGAATACATAAAGTCTAACTGCCTCGTGTTACAGATAAGGAAACTGAGGGACATTAAGTGACTTTCCCTATGGTCATGCTAGGAAAAAATCACTGAACTTGATTGAACCTCAGTTTCTTTATCTGTAAAAAGAGGATGATTATATATATATATATATATATATATATATATATATATATATATATATATATATATATTCCCTACCTCACAGGATTATGACAAAAGAACTTTGCAAACCATGATTCACTATAAAAGTGTGAGTTATTTCAAATGTGTAATTCTTAGTGGTCTGGATGACTATTTCTCCAGGATGTCATGGACAGGTTTTATGATCTGAGTGCTTGTGCTTTGTGATCTGGTGCTTGATTGGCTATCCTTGAAGAGCTCTTTTGTCTAGAGGGCTTTATGATTCCAAACCACTCATATTTCCTTTGCAAGTAGAATTCTAATACCACCAGTCTCCTCATTTAAAAATATTAGAATGCATTGCCTGTGGCCCCTTGTACATTAGTGGAAATATTTCGGAGTCTTAATATTCTTACAGTTATTGCAGTGACAAGTTACTGTAAAGAAAAGATAGTATCTTGCACCTCATGTTTTTCATAGCTCAACATGTCAGTATTGCAATACAGTTTTGCTCTTGTCCTACAGTTTCTAACTGCTCCCCCTCCCAATTTCATCAAACAGGCAGAATTTAAAAGATTTGAAACTGAATTAACCAACTTAGTTTTCTAATGTTGTTGGAAGAGCAAATGCCTAGGGGTGTTTCAGATCAGTTTTGAGAGACTCACCTCCCTCACCTTTTTCCTGTAAATTAATTAGCTGGCATTTCTCCTGGTTTTATTTAATAAGGTGCATGGCATCCTGTGAGCATATGTATGGAAAGAGCCTCTGGGGGAAAAATGATGTCAGAAATAGAAGCTACAATTGACCACTATGCAGGTCATTTGCTGTTTATTTAACGGCTGTCTTCCTTGAGAAACAATCCTCTCCAGACGGAAATGGTCTTTTTGCAATTTTCAGGAAAACAGAGAGGATGTCAAATTATCATCTGCCATGGATGACCTTGTAATTAAATTAACAGGAATGACCACATTTGCAAATGAAGTCCAGGCAGAATTAAGAAAGGAGTTTTGCTTGAAAACTCCGCTTGGCATCTGTTTCTGTGTTGGTGACCTTGCTGGGAAGCATAAAAATTGTCTCACTATTCAATTTGAAAAATCTAATTGACCTGTCCAATTGGTGAGGATGAGTCCTACCTTAGAATAATCCATGAGTTTTGATGTATGTGACACCTTGAACTCATACATGTTTCATGGTATATTTGATTTGGGGTTCTGCTAGGTAATGAAGAACATAGATTTTGTGAAAATAAGCATAGTGATGGAACTACTCCATTTAGTCTTATGAAGTGAAACTAACACCTTCTGGTCTGCATTTCCTTTTTCTGCATTAGAATGGCACCATATTAGCATGATTCTCTGAGTTTAATCAACTTTTTGATGAGCATGTGTTTTGCTCTTACTCTTAAGGACTAATTGTACAAGTAAGTAAATGTGGTTCGATTATTAAGAGGGACACTTGAACAGGCACTGTGGGCAGTCTTCCACAGTGGTAAGATCCATTGGCTACTTGAATTCAGATACAGCAACTGTTTATGAGGTTACCACCATGGAACTGATGTGGGATTTGTGGCCATAGCAAGGGTTCATGGTGCAGTCTACTTTCCGAAATCTGGGTTCAAAATTAGAAATGAGAATTGGAGAGGAAGCAGATGGAATTCTCCATGTGTGCTACGAAAGAGGGATGTCCAGAAACATCTCCTTCCCTATTAGCTTATCTTGCTTCTATCTACAGATTTCCTTAAAGAGACAAAAGGGAGTGGATATATCTATGGATATCTCAGGACAACTGTATTTAATTTCCATGTTTAATTTCTCAAGGGTGGGGAAGTTAACCCAGGAATTAATTTAGCACATTAGAGTTCCTTTATTGGGCATATTTTGGTCATAAATCTGAAATCATAAGGGCAAATAAGCAGCAAAATATCAACTGCACAGGAGCTGCATGTCATCACTATGTCTTGGGCAATGGTGAGAATAGTGCCAGGATCTTAAGGGGAAAAACTTTCCATAATGCAAGGCCACTTTGCAAAAGATGAAGTTTTTGTGTTATGGCTTCTAGAGGATGGGAGAATAAGGATGACATCTTGCAGTTGGTACAGATGATGACTGTCTTCATTCCTCTGCTTTCCCTAGCACTTTCCCACATTATCTAAAAGAATAAGCTAAAAAGTATGGCAATGTAGTTCTTTGATGACCTCTTCAGAAGTCATTGTCTTCTAGAGAGGAAATGTCTAGAAAGATCCCAGGACTCCCATGATAAAGATGTGTGATTGCAAGAAAAATGAGTTAAATAACTAAGTCCTGAAGGCTTCTTTCAGATCCTTTCTTCTCCATTCCCTCCTCACACTTATGCAGACACGAATTCTGACAAAATTATGAATACATGTTTGAATAAAGTGACAATATCTGGATGGTGGACTCAGTATCATCCATATTAAATTACGAGATAGAGTATTAGGCACAAAATATATCTTTATATATGGCTGGAGCCAGTTAGGTCACACCATTAATCATCGTTGGCCTATTGTGGCAGTTTTCTCTCAGTTACAATAAAGGGGACAGCAATCTCTATACTCAAAATAATTTGCTCTGAGGGTGCTGGAGGAGAGTTTGCATGAGGCAATATTTTATGGCCATCTTCTATAATTCAGCAGAGCCCTAAGTAATACAATTTGCCTCCACTTCACAGATTCATTAAATGCCTTGATGATGGCGAGGAAATTGAACTTGGTATTTATAGTTTCCTTGGACAAATGCATTTTTAAAAATTCAATATTAGTAAATAATTCGAGTTCATAGGAAGAAATCTGACAGGTTATTTAACAGAACACTGAATATTTTCATTTTTTTCCTCCATGGGAAATGGCTCTATTTCAATTGTTTGACATTTTAGCCATTCTGTTAAGTCGTTTTATTTCTGGGAAGGGCATAATTTTTTATGACTGCCTTATATTTTCTTTAAAAAGTAATATTACTAAACAAAGGCGCTGACAATTGGACCATTTCTTAGATAAAAAAGAAGAATAGGAACAAAACATAGGGACAAGGACAGCGCATTTAACTGAGCAAATTAAGTCTGAAATCATGGAACAAATAGTGAAAAGGAAAGTACATAAATACTTCAGGTCAGAGATGAGCAAAGCTAGTCCAGCATGGTAGTTGTTTCTTATTGAAGAGTATTCTTTGATGTGACTCCAAAACAGTCTTGGTTCAGTGTGAGAATGGGAAAAAAATAACACTGAAACTTTGTTGTTTTTCTCTAGAATTTTTAAAAAAGTAAACCTGTGATGAACATCTTATTTATACATTTAAATGTTTTATTTTTTTGAACCTGCATAAAATGATAGGAAATGGATTGCAATTTTCTTAGACTAAAGAGAGTTTTGCTTTTAATGTGGTCGTAGTTAAAATAGTCTCATTTTCAGATTCTTGGAAATCTCTTAAGCTATCTTTTTCTTGCTTTATATTTTATCACTCATTTACTGCACATTTTTCTCCTTTATGTGAAACTGTGATGGCTAGGTCCATTAAAAATTTGTTATTTAATATCACTGAAGAAAGGAAAACATTCTGTTCCTCATTATTTCACTTCCCCATTGTCCACAGTAGTTAAGCCAAAATTGTTCTCTCTTCAACCCTACTATGGCATCCTCTCCCCCACCCTCTTGGCTGAAGATTGAAATTCATTATTCACTTGAACAGTTGAATCATTTGACCTCTTGTTTATCTTGTCATGGTTCAGAAATCTTTCCCCATCATCTTTTCTTTTGTTATTGTCTCAGATGAAAAAGTGTCCCTTCTCTTTGCCAAGGCCAACTCCTCTTGATTCCATCCCCTTCCTACTTTTCCAGCAAAGTGTCTCACTCTCTTTAAACTCTGTTTTCTCTGTCCCTAATGAATGACCTCCATTCCTGCATTACCTTGTTTCCCCTTTCCTTAAAATAAAACAGCAAAAAACCTTCCATTGATCCTGCCATATCTGCCAGCTATCTTCCTCTATCTCTCCTCTTCTTTGTGGCTAAATTGGATAAAGTCATCTATCTATACTCAATGCTTTAAATGCCTCTCCTCACTTTTAAATCCTCTGCAATCTGGTTTCCAACCTCGTTGTACAATTGAAATTGTCCTCTCAAATGTAACCAGTGCTGCAGGTGATATAATGGTATACTTGGAAAATCCTAGAGAATCTACTGAAAAGCTAGGTGAAATAATTAACAGCTTTAACAACGTTTTGTTGCTTTTGTTCAGTTATGTCCACATCTTCATGAACCCATTTGGGGTTTTCTTGGCAAAGATACTGAAGGGGTTTGCCATTTCCTTCTCCAGCTCATTTTACAGAGGAATCTGAGGCAAACAGGGTGAATTGACTTGCCCAGGGTCACACAGCAAATAAATGTTGGGGACTGAATTTGAATTTGGGAAAATGAGTCTTCCTGACTTCATGCCCAACACTCTATCTACTGCACCATCGAGCTGACTTCTAAATTACAGGATATAAAATAAACCACGTAAAACATCAGCATTTTTATATTACTAGCACAGCAGCAGAGATTGAAAGAGAAATTCTATTTAAAATAAATGTAGACAATACAAAATACTTTGGAGTCTACCTGCCAAGACAAACCCAGAAACTCTATGAACACAATTAGGAAAAAAACACTTTTCACATTAACACAGTTAGATGTCAACAACTGGAAAAAATTAACTGCTCTTGGGTCAATATAACAAAAATGAAAATTCTACCTAAATTATCTAACTTCTTCAGTACCATAACCATCAAACTACCAAAATTATTCTGTGGATTTAGAAATAATCATAAAATTTATTTGGAAGAACAGAAGGTCAAGAATATCAAATGAAAAAAATGTGAAGGAAGGTGACCTCTCCATGCCAGATATCAGACTGTACTGTAAAGTGCTAATCATCAAAGCAATTGTGTAATAGTTGAGAGAGAGAGAGAGTGGTGGATCAGTGAAATAGACTGGGTGCACAATACACAGTGGTAACTGACCATATAAATCCAGCATTTGATAAACCCAAAGACCTAAGCTTTTGGGATAAGATCTCACTATTTGGCTGAAAATTGCTAGGAAAACTAGAAAGAAGTTTGGCAGAAAATTGGTATAGACCAAAATCTTACACTGTAGACCAAGATTAGGTCAAAAAGGATACATGATTTAGACATAAAGGGTAATATTACAAGCAATTAAGGGAGCATGCCATTATATCTATTCTCTAAGCCTTTATTTTTTGCAGCTATATTCTGACATGTGGCTGAACCCATGCCTAGAATTCTCTTTTTCCTCAGCTCCACCTCATGATGTCAATGGCCGCCTTCAAGACTCAGCTCAAAACCCTGTTTTTATAGGAACCATTTCCCTGTTCCCCCAGATGCTAATTCTTCCTCTTTTAGATTACCTTCCACCTTCCCTCTATATATTTTCTTGTTGTTTCTCCTTCGTTCTTGAAGAAGACCAATGGTGCCATGAAGGTGATATCTTGATCTGTGCATGAATTAGATTGAAGTGAGGTTGAGCTGAGTAAAGTAATCAGTTTCACTCTCTCCTCTTCTTTGAAGTCCATTGACCAGATATAAGTCAAAACAATTGGCCATAGCCCAGGATGTAGTGGGTGATCTTGGACTTTCTAAATTAAGATCTTTCCCAGGCTTCGGTTTGATTAGGCAGTGCCCTTGTAATGACTAATGGCTGGACAAGTTCTGATTTTATTTTGACCATCATGTTTGGTTGTCATTTCATTTGTTTTTCATGCACCTAGTAATTTATATGTCTTCCCTATCAGAATATATGTTTCTTCAAGGAAGGAATTGTTTTCGTTTATTTTAAGCTTTCCTTATAACTTTAATACTTAGTATAGTGCCTTGTTCATGATAATTACATGTTTGATGACTGATTGATTTCCAAGGAACAAGCTGTTATATATAGTTGGAATTTTTTTAACTCTGATGGAGTCCAAAGGCACCATGGTTGTCAAATGATTGATTAAGCTGTAAAGAGGAAAGGAATTATGCAAATAATAAGTATTATTAAAAATAGAGAAAATACAATTATAATCAATTCCATGACAGCCCAATGAAAACATTATTTTTGTAGCGTAATTTTAATATGGTGAACGCATTGATAGAAATCATATTCTGAGTCTATGTCTGACCAAAGTTGGAGTTATTGCATAAATAATTTAATTCTATTTTAGCTCATGTATACTTCCTTTGACACGGGGACCCTGATCCCTCTTTGTCTTCAGTAGGAGGTACTTTGTTCATTAAACTCTGTTTCTTTGTGGTGCCTTCTGTCTGTCTTGTCCTGGTTCTAGAAGAGAAGGAATTAATCAGAGAAGACTCCCTGTAAGTCCTTAATGAATTGAATGAAAATTGGCTCTCATCCCAGCACAGACATTCTTACCTCATTCACCCATTTCAAGTTTCTATATCATTTTGTCCACACAGGACATACCATGTAAAATGTTCACATGGCTGATATTATTCTGCAATATAATTGTTGCATAACATTATATTACATATACTTAATATTTATACACTCTCACCAACCCCTCTTGTAACAAAAGGAATTACTAAAAGAAATCCCCCTCATACAGTATTATAGTTATTGAAACAACTGTTTTTTACTCTTTTAACTTTGTTCCATCTAATTTTAAATTTTCCTGGAATCAATTGATGTTAGGTTGGATGTACTTATATTGGTTTGTTTTAACCCTAAATGCGTTTTAATGACAGATGGTAGATATGTAGGGTAGTGGATAAAGTATTAGCCTTGGAGTGAAGAAGACCAGAGTTCAAATTATGTCTTAGACATTGACCTGGCTATGCCATCTTGGACAAGTCCCTCAACTTCTTTGTGTCTCAGTTTCCTTTTCTGTAGAATGGGTGTAATAGTAGCATCTACCTTCCTCACCAGCTGTTTGTGAGGATTGAGTAAGATAACATTTGTAAAGCACTTTGTAAATCTTAAAGCATGATGTCCATGTTAGCTATTATTGTAGCTATTAGTGGTGGTAGTGGTGGTGGTGGTATAGTAGTAGTAGTAGCAGCAGCTGCAGCACCAGTAGTAGTAAGACCATGTTAAATACATTGAACCAATGCTACTTAGAAGCGCCCCTGTAATAGATTCAAGTTGGGAGGAATATTTGGAAATTTGTTATCAAGTACTTTCCATTCCCACTCCCTCAAAGATGAAGAGATAGAATACTTTCCTGGAAGGGGAAGGATTGTCTGAAATTATTGCAAGATGAACATATTAAAGAATATCATCATAAGCTAGTAGAGATAGTGAGTACCTTGATTAACTATCAATACATATTCAAGGAACTTCTTACCCTAATTTAAAAACCTTCTCAGGAAAGTATAAACACTCCTCTAGGGAAGAATGTACTGAGTCAATGTTAGGACATGTTATTAATGCAATCTATCAGTGGCAGAGAAGTGAGGTTGAGAAGACAAAGCTAGTAGAGGTTTCAATGAGTCTGAATTAATCTCCTAAGTAGCTTAACATCCTGAGTTCAGTTTGGGAATGCTTACAAAGAGTTTACTGGTAATCAGGTACCTTGGAGGACTGAAAATAAGTTTAAGGTTCATTAAGTACCCTTAAGCAAGAAGAAAGACTAAAGAATTGTGTTTAGAAAGATTGTTTCAAGATGTGTAGTGTAAGGAGCACCAGAGGTAGGACATGGAAAACCACAGGCTAGCTCAGTTGCAGGATGAATAGCAACTCATAGGTGGACCTTGAGGTACTCAAAAAGTCACATGGATATAGCCAATTGAGTAAAATTTTACTGACATCACTAAACATTAAAACAAGCACATATATATGATATATTGATATGATGTATACATATATACATACACAATAGATGGAAAGAGATGGTTGTACATGAAAAACTGTATCTCTCCTGTATAGCTTGCTTTTCTTTTTAAGTACATGCAATGTTCAACATGTAACTTTCAATGCTATCCTACTTGTCTGATTTCTTTCTAATTTCCTGTTCTCTGTTGATATAAAATGACTTTTCTGTCTTTTCTTTTTGTTGGGGAGGTAGAGGTGGCAAACCTAACCCAAATTTTCAAGCAGAAGTCATAAGAGAAGCTCCAACTGCCTCTAAAATATTTTCTCATTTAAGGGCCAAGTAAGTTACATCAGGGGACAAGCTGGGCCACCCAGATTCTAAAAGAGAAGCTCAGTGAAAGTCTACTTGAAAAGCTAAGAACTATGTGTCTGCTTCTAGAGTCAACCCTCTCCTCAATCTGAAGAGTATCCTCTCCTGAGTCCTAGATAATATCTACTTATTTTCTAGTCCATACGAGGAATGACAAAATCATATTCTTTCTCATGTAAGTCATTGTCTTCTGGGCTATTATCAAACTTACTTTCTCTGCAACTGACCAATGGACTATTTTAAGACTATATCCTGATGAAATCACAGGTACTGGCAAACTACAAAATGAATGGGAAAAATGACTGAAATTATTATTTAGGATCCACTGACAAATAAAATGGCAACTAGATGGTGCAGTTGATAGAACATTGGGTCTGGGGTCAGGAAGACTTATCTTCCTGGGTTCAAATCTGGCCTCTGACCTTGGGTAAGTCGCTTAATCCTGTTTGACTCAATTTACTCATCTGTAAAATGAACAAGAGAAAGAAATGACAGACCACTGCATTATGTTTGCCAGTAAAAACCCAAATAGGTTTACAGAGAGTTGGATAAGTCTGAAAAAATGACTTAACAGCAACAAATAAAACAGGGCACTCTACACACTTGGTTCTCACTTTCTATTATATTTGAAGTCCTTTGAGTCCCAAGAAGAAATAGTTGTTGATGGATCTTGTTTAAGGTTCTTTGATGTCTGGGGTGATATCCACCCAGGTCTATGTACACTTACCCCCTCATTAAGCTGGATTCAGATGGCTCAGTGTATCAGTACATATGCAGGGGGGGCCTGCTATCACAGGTTCTTAGATCTGCATTCTTAAAAGGAAAGGCAACTTTGGAGGGGTTGACAATCACTTTAATCAAGCGCATGTATCATTCCTTTAACCAAGCACATATGTCATTCACGTAGTTCAGGGGAGTCAGCATTCTGAACTTCAAAGAAAATACAAAGAAATTAAATGTCAACGGACATGGTTTCCTCTGCCTGAATTATTATTTTCTTTTTTTTGAAGGTAATATGTTTTATTTGAAGCACATTGTCTGTGAAAATTGTGATTAGATTTTTATTTTTAATTATTTTATTTGTTTTCATGTTCTACAATCACTTCCATATAACTTAGATTTTTTTACTCCTTCCTCCCCCTCCATCCCTGAGATGGCATACAATTTTATATAGGTTCTACACATACATTCTTATTAAATACATTTTCACCTTAGTCATATTGCATAGAAGAATTAAAATGAATAGGAGAAATCATAAAACAAACCAAAACATAATACAAAAGAAAATGATCGGCTACATTCTGTGATTGAATTCCATAGTTCTTTCTCTGGATGTGGAAGGCATTTTGCCTTAAGAGACCATTGGGAATTTTTCAGTCCTTCCATTGCAATGAAGTGCTAGGTCTACCAGAAAAAATCCTTGCACACTGTGGTTGTTGCTCTGTATAGAGTTCTCCTGGTTCTACTCTTTTCACTCAGCATCAGTTCATATAAGTCTTTCCAGGCTTCTCTTGAAGTCTTCCTGTGCATCATTTCTTATAGCACAACAGTATTCCATTACATTCATATATTACAATTAATTCAGCCATTCCCCAATTGATGGACATCCTCTTGATTTCCAGGTTTTGGCCACCACAAAGAGTGCTACTATAAATACTTTTGTACATGTGGAGCCCTTTCCCATTTTTATGATGTCTTGGAGATACAGTCCTACAAGCAGTATTGTTGGGTCAAAGGGTAGGCACATTTTTGTAGCCCTTTGGACATAGTTCCAAATTGCTCTCTAGAATGGCTGGATTAGCTCACAGTTCCACCTCTGCCTCAATTAAGCAGATAGTTGGACCCCAACTGTCTGACCATAGTTAGCAGAGAGGGAAGTACTGACATCTGGGTTTTCAAAGCTGGGGGCCTCCTTCAAGCAGCTTCCCAGAGTCCTCATCAGGCCAAACGTCCAGTGTGTAAGCCCCAAAATAAAACTGCACCTTAGAGTCTTTATACACTTTTTAGAGCCAGAGGACATCCCTTGACAGCCAGTGCCTCATTAATAAAAGGCTTGGACCTTCCTACAAATCTTTCCAGGCAGGACAATGCATAGGAAAAAATCCCCCTCAGTCACATTCAAATAGAGGCCTTATACTTCTTGATTATACTAAAATAAAAACAGCAAAAGATCTTATTTTACTTGCCATTATGCTCAAGAGGAGAAAGTGGGGCTGCTGAACTTGCACAGCCCTCCCTCATTCAAAATAAAGTCAAGTACAAATCATGTCGTCATTTCTCTGATGTCATGGTCTTTTTCAAAAATGAAGGATGAACACAACACAATCTAGTCTCAAGCTTATGTTGCTAAACCAACATCTGATTCTCCTCTCAAGGATGCTTTGTGGGCATCTCTAGTAGATGTAAATTTAATGGCCATCTAATACACATTTATCACAGACAATAACAGTCTTTGCCTATGATCTGCCAGTAGTGTGCTATGTCCTGCTGTTGGCATTCTTGCCCCTATCCGTCATTTTTACTCTTTTATTACTTTCTATCCATAAACTCAGAGTATTATGAGAGAAGTGTCAAACCCATTTGTCTAGTGACATTTATTCCTTTAGGAAAAATAGGAAAAGTGGTCAACTATAAAGACAAATGTTGCCCACTGTTGGGGAGAATAGAAGGTGCACTTCATATGTAACCATAGCATATGTTACCTTGTGTACATGACCTGTGTGTCTGCTTAACAATATAATTTAATTGTGATATTTTTCTTTGCTATATGCTCTTTTGATACGTTTTGGAAGAATTTTATTTTTTTTTAAATTTTCCATAAGGAAATATATCTAAGTGTTATTTAATTAAACATTCCATGTTTGTCTGAACAAAGATTTTTTTTTTATAATAATGTATTTTAGAATATATTTTATGACAAATGGGATAGAAGCAGTCTGGCATTGAGAGTCTATCTCAGAGTGAGGAAGACCTTTGGCCTCCACCGTGACATTTTGTATGCGTGAGCCTGGACAAGTCACCAGCTACTCATTGTCCCAGATAACACAAAGGACGTACTCATCATTCTCTATCAGAAGGAATTGCCTTCCTGCTTCCCAAGAAGTTTCTTACCCCTGTGAAATGACAAGCACATATAAACCCCAAACTGATCAAACAATATTAAAAGATAGAAAAGTTTCTGATATTAAAACCAAATGAACCCAAACAGACAGTACCTCTTTTGACTCTCAATGAAAAGCATGTATCCAGGTTTGATGTTCTGTGCCCCGTAACTTTGACCCTGTAACCCTCTTGCCACCTGGTGGTAGCAAACGGTAATTATAGTGAAAATTACACAATTGAAAATTTTATATATTTTTACCTGGGGAACAAAACGAATAAAAGTAATGAAATGTAAGCTTTGTCATAATGAAAAAGTTACCCAATCTTGTAATTTTTAGTCTAATATTTAATATTTATTTTTAAGTTTCTCATACTTTTTGTCTCTCTGATGGTATTTAACTTAAATCTTAAACGTTTATTTGAAACATGAATCATTTTGTATATAACATAGAAAAACAACTTATGTGGAATTTTATTATTTATTTCTCATAAAAATTATAGGAAAGATTAAATTCAATAAATTAAAAAATCACTACTTCAGTTTCACTTTAGTTTTAAGATGGCTTCGATTTTTCTTCCTTTTTTTCTGTTAGCTCACTTGTGCATACAGTTTTCAAGGAAAGTACTCTCTTTTCATAACCATAAATAAGAGTATATTAAAATAATCCGAGTTCAACATCTGCAGCTGCAGATACATCTGGATTGGCTTTATTGGGGAAAAAACATCACTTACAACCCAGCCGTTTTAACACATGTTATGTGAGTTGCTGTTGTAAGTATTGTATATGACCAAAAGAAAGGGAGTCCTTGATCTTTTACAGTAACTAAGCAGAGTTCTTAGATTTAACAGCCTCTGGGAATTTTTGGTTCATAAGATTACAATGCCCCTTTTGAGGAGAGGAACTCTCCTTTCAGTCATTACTCCCTCAATGCCATTTTTCTTTGTAAAGCTTTGTTAGATTTCAGCAAAAAATATCAGAAAAATATCCACCAATTGAAATTTTCTGTATCTGTGTAGTTCAAATTAGTCAGATATGTTAAATAGATTATTGGCTCCTGTCACAAAGCTGAATTCTTACCTAATTAAATTTCTAAGCACTCATAAGTGGCAGGACTAATATAACCCATTTATTTTCACAGTGTGAAGAAGATGGAGGGCTAATTTTCAATAAATACTGTATTGCCCATACAACAACAAATAAATCAGGTCTTCCCTCCTCCTTTCCAAAGTATTTTCTTTTTATTCTATCCTTTACATGTATGTATATGTCCTTTGGGGTTTAATTTCCTAGCAAAAATGGATGAATTTTTTTCCTCAGTTCTTTTCTCCCTTCACAAATACCTCCTAATAATGAATAACTTCATTTTCCCCTTCAAATAATCAACCTTCCCCAGAATCTCTTGTGCCCTTGGTGCCCTGGGTTCAACTAGTAGAGCTTCACTTGTATTCTGTCATCTGAACAGCCCTTCCGCCATGACTGCTCATCCAAATTTCCTCCAGGCATGGGAATTCCTAAGGTAAAGGCTCTAGAAAGACTGTTGCGGTTTGTATCTTGTATGACTTGGTTTTTCCTTTGTAGGATTTTGTTATTTCTTGGTCCCAGACTGTCAGGATCAATGTAGAAACAATTCTATGCTTCAGAAAACTGGCTTTTTTGGCTTCTCCTCCCCCTCCACCCACATCTTTTTACTTTTTCTTCCTCCTCTCTTCTATTCCTCTCAATGTTTTTGGCTGTTCTGGGAAAGTACTAAAACAAATTAACCACAGGAAAAAGCATGGGAAAATGGGGCGGCAAGCTGGACTGAGAAGTGAAATAAGAAAAGATTTCATCCTTGACAAGGTCACATGAAGATTCTGCAGGATTAATTGTCACTCCAAAGAGCAGCTGCTACCAAGCTTGCCATTTCATGATGTGCAGAAGCAGAGGGGATTTCATTTTGGAGAACTATTGGTTCATTAGGTTTCATGTGCAGCTAAACTGACTTTCTGTGAGCCTGGCACACGCAGAGCCAAGTTCTATATCGTCTCTTGGCTTCCACTCTACGTGGCCCTTTCCTGTTTTCCTGTTAAATAAGGCCCTTTGAGAACAAATAGATTGTGGTTTATTATATGGTTCTGATTATGAATCCATGCAATTTACAAATGTTTTGCATTTGAAACCTGGAATTGTTTAAGGCTAATTTGCTGACATATGTGTATTTGCTGGAAAGGGCCAGGATCAAATGACATCTTCCATCTGTGGAGGGTATTACATCTATGGCTAAAAAATGAAAACACAGAAAAGACTCAACATGATGACTACATACACCGTATTTTACAAGTACATTCCTCTGAAATATCTTTTCTCTTGTGGCTTGCGTTACCTCTTCTTGAATGCAGATGATAGGACAAGGCCTTTTATTTTCTAATTTCAAATTTTGTTGTGGTCAAACTGACAGGCAGAAATCACCAAAGTCATAAGAAGGGCAGGCAGGCAGGTAAGCTCTGCCATTGCAAAAATGATGGCTTTAGCTTTCAGTGTCTATTTTGGTGTTTGAAAAGGCATTAGGAAGGTTGGCCTGAGGCAGAATTGTGAATTAGGTAAATTTGTCATCAACTTTCCAGGCTTGGGCCCCTACACATTTATTATATATAGATACATTTGCACACTCCAGTGAACAATTTTTCCCTTCTACCTTATGTTGTATAAAAATCTTTCAGAAAGGATTTTGCTTCAATCATTTATATCTTTTACAAGAATTATCTCTGTATTTGGAACAAAAGTCTGTGTTTCCTATTCTTGATGTGGGGAGTAGAGAGGCATGACTTGATAGGGAGGATGCACTTGGACTGAGGAAAAACAAGGTGAAAACTCTGTTTCAAATGAGCTGTGTAACCTGTCACTCAACCTCACTTTCCCCTTCTGCAAAATGGAGTATAATACCTACTTCTCACAGTAGTTACGAGAATCAAATTATATGATATATTATATAAAGCATAATATAGTTGTTAATTATTATTAAATGGTTTCAGTTCTTAGCAAACTGTTTAGAGGAAATTTTTGAGCATATATACCATATATGCTGCCTCCTGTACCTGTGGAGATGATCAAGGCTAGTTATCAACAATTAAGTTATCAACTTAGCATTCATTCATTCAGTTAATATTTATGAACGCCTATGATGTGTAAGATCCTATGCTCTAGCCTTGGATGCCCACAAAGATGAATAAGATGTCAGTCTCTGTCTTTAGGTGAGTAAGTGGAAAAGTGTATACAGAGTCAGGGCCTGAAGTCAGGAAGACTCATCTTCCTGAGTTCAAATTTGACCTCAGACACTTAGCTGTGTAATCCAGGACAAATCATTTAACTCTGTTTACCTCAGCTCCTCATCTGTAAAATGAGATGGAGAAGGAAATGACAAACCACTCTGGTATGTTTGCCAAGAAAACCCTAAATGGGATCACAGAGCCAGACACAATAGAAAGTACTGTATAACAACAAACTCTCCCATTAAGAAGCATATACTCTGATGAGAGAGACAAGCCTGTAACATAAATAAAATAAAAAAGTAGAGTGAGATCTCTGCAAGAGGAACAATGAAACCTGCCCTTGGGAGTCAGAGAACTTAATTTTAAATCCCAGCCCTGGGACCTTAATGTGACCTTAATCAAGTCAGATAACTTCCACAGACCTCAGTTTCCTAAAATGTAAAATGAAAGGGGTAGTATCTCTTCCAATTCCAAATCTGGGGTCCTGAGAAGGTAAACTCAAAATACTATGGAAATTTAGAGGATCAGGACCACCTATGTGGAGGCTGTGACTTTCAAAGAGGTGTTGTGTTGGTGGATCTACATGGTAGGTAGAGATATGGGAAGAAATATCCTGAGTTGAAGAAGCCATTTCAATTCTTGAAAATTACTTAAAATTCCACCCACTCAACTGTTTTTGTTTTTCTCTCTGAGTTACAATTTGCTAAGACTCCACATCTGTATAATTAATTGAGATTCATTGTTTTTTTTTCAAATGTACAAATCAATGGCATATACAGATTTAAGTAGTCCCGTTAAAGGTTTTTTAAAAAGTTATCATCATATTTTAGCTGCTTAGATTAATAATGTAATATTAACACACTAAAGCAATGGAAATATTTGTCTAGAATCCATTGATTTTTCAAATAATTTTTTTATGGGATAGATACTTAGAAATAATCAGTTTTTGAACTGGTATTTGTAGATCCTTAACTTCAGTAAAACTCTGTAATATACTTTTCCTTTTGAAGGTGTTCTTGGTCAATTCAGAAGATCTTCTTCTACAGACAAAGGCAAAGATGCTTTTCAAAAGAGTTTAAAGATTAATTTCACCAACCCAGAAATGTCTGCTTCTCTACCTAGGGACAATCTGGCTCAAATTGGAAAGGTTGAGTGAAATAATATACTTGAATATATATGATATGTAAGTATCACTGCTCATTTTCAACCAGTCTTCCATATCACTGGGTAAAATGGAGGAGTAGATAGGATCTTGATTGAATTTTTTTTAGTCAGGTGACCTCCCTTCAAATGCAATGAAATGTATTTGACAAAATGCCATGAAACTTTTCAATGAGCTATGGAAGTGTGGAAGGGAGGAGGACTGCGTGCTCACTCGTATTTGCTGAATGAATAGATTATAATTAGCCTTTACCTTATTTATAGGTTGTATAGGCTGCCTATGGTATGATGTAAATTCAGTACCCTCTCCCACTCAAATGCTCTTCCAGATGATAATTGAAATTACTTTGCTGTGCAGCAAAGACATTTATTTCAAATATAAAGATGATCTATGTTAACCTCCTCAGCCTGCAAAAGTGCTTGATGAATTTCCGATCTTTAAGTGTTCTTAGCTCCATGATGAAGCTCCATGGTGAATATGTTTTGCAGTGTATACCTAGATAATTTTTCTTTGAAAAGAACTCTCATTTTGGGAGTGTGACCTATATGTAAAAATGGCTTATTTTGTAACAGTATGGTACATTTAAAGTTCTATTTTCTTTTAGTCCAGATGATTTGTTTCTGAGAATGTGTTATATATGTAATTTAGAAGAGTGTTAGACCACTAAGACTCTAAATTCAATTGAGAAATAGGTCTCATAGATTTTTATCCTCTCATTCTTGAAATTTTGTAAGTTAAAATTGTCCTAAACATTTCCTGTTTGGGTCTTGGTTCATGTTCTTTCTGCTTCTAGCTTCCAGACTGAGACAGGTGAACTTGGATTATGTGTTGTAGTTGAAAGAGTACCGCGTTGGAGTCAGAGGACATGGATTCTGATCCTGACTTCTACTTCTCTCCTTTGACCTTTGGCACACTTTTCCATTTTTTAATTATTAATTTATTTCTTAAATACCAAAACACAAATACACAATAAGAAAAAGAAACATGAACTTATATGCTAAAACAGATACAAAATAAATAAAGAAAAAAAAGCATTGACATGTGCACAGCAGAATATGAGAGGATTCAAAATATATAGCAATAAATATTCATTTCGAGAAAGCCTATATAATAAATATTACAGATTGTGTCAGAGATGTCCATCTTTTATTCACTTACTTGTGAGTACTCTTTTGTTCTGTGCTGTGCACATATACACACATGTATGTGTGTATACATGTATATATACACGTATATAGGTATACATATATGTGCAAGCACAGATATACACATACACTTGAATACATATCTTTACATACATATACATACACTTAGATAGCTGTCATCATACTCGTGTATAGACATATACATTCATATGTATCTATGTAAGACCATATTACACTTGTTTGTCTTATGTTTCTCTGAAGGTAGATGAGATCTTCCTTCATAATTCCAAATCCTTTAATATTTTTCCAAGTATACCAACTCATCTTTTTCACCACAGCAATATTCCAACCTTATACTGCCTAGTTATTTTAAGTAGTATAAAACAATATTGACTGGTAGCTTCCCTGTTTTTCTCTTTCAATTAAATCTATTTTAACTTTAACTTTGTCTGGATTATGATTACTACTCTTGCTTTTTTCCCACATTAATTCTACTCCTCATCTTTATTTTATATTTGTGCATATCTTTTATTTCCTATCCCTCTTGACTCCTTTACTTTCCCTCTGCCTACTACCTTGTCCTCCTGTTACTTAACCAATCCCTTTGTAAAGATCCCTCCCTCGTCCCTTCCCCTCAACCCTTTCCCCTCATTGTCTTGTCCTATCTGAATTTAGAATACCTTTATAACCTTCCAAATATACATTATTCCCTGTTTATTCCATCCATGTTTATCTAGACTCCCTTCTATATCCCCCATCCTGTTCCCTTACCCTCTTATTTCTTTATAAATTCAGAAGACTTTTATTTCCTTCTAGATGTATATATTTTTCTCTCTTTAACTGAGATCTGATGTGAGGAGGGTTCCATCTCAAAATCCTTCCCATATCCTCTCCTCTCCATCTCGTTGGCCATTTTTTAATTCTGAATTTAGAAGACTTTTATAACCTTCTGTATTGTTCCCCCTTTAATCCATTCCCAATGAGAATAAGATACCAGAACAACCAACCCTCCTCCCTCATCTAATTCTTCTGCATCAGCTCTTCTCATACCTCATTTGTATAAAATAATTACTCTTTTTACCCTTTTGTAAATGATTTTACTTTTTTAGGATCACATCATATTCAGGTTTATCTCAATCTTTCTTTTGAAATACCCATTTACTAATTACAACCTTAGACATATGTTTTATATTTCCTCATATAAAAAGTATACACTCTGCCCTTATTGAGTCCTTTATATTCCTCTTACATCTTGTATGTCAAATTTCAATAAGTTCAAGTTTTGTGGGGATTTTTTTGCAAGAAAATCGTGAAAGTCTGAAAATTCATTAAATATCTATTTTTTCATTCAGAATTATGCTTAACTTTGCAAGGTATGATATTTTTGGTTACTACTCCAGTTCTTTTGTTCTTTGATATACAGTGTTCCAAGACCTGTTGTCTTTTAGGTTTACCGTGGCCAAGGTTGGGCTGGGCTCCACGCTCCACTCCACGTCTGGTGTAACAGACATTTCCCGTGGGCCTTTCAGGTCACCCTGGGCTGGAAATCTCCTCTATTCTGTTGTTCTCCACTTCTGCTGCTCCAAAATTTGTTGAGAGACCCTCTCTACAGGTATTTTATGGGCTGTGTGGGAAGAGCCTGACTTTGTGTATCTTTCTACTCCTCCATCTTGACTCCACCCCCCATGCTGATTCATTCTTACCCAGGGCCCACCTCAGCAGCACAGCTTAGCCTAGGATCCCTTAAGAGCAGAGGTTCCCTCAATTTTTTCTACTCAGACATTTGAACTCTCCAAGCTGTCTGGGAGGTGAAAATTCCTGTGGCTGTGGCGAAGTCTACCTCCCAACTCAGCTAGCCCCAGGACTCTCTGCTTACTATTTCAGTGGAATTATCCTGGAGGTGTTTACTCTTCACAAGATCCAAGCCTTGGTCCTGGATTATTCTTCCAGTTGTTTGGGCACACTTCTCGAATTTGCAAAATGCATGGAACTTGACCCTGAAAACACACACCTAATAAATGCTCATTGGTTTATAGCCCAGCAAAATCATAGTATAAGACCTGCCGCTCAGAGCAATGCTAGGAGGCTTAGCCAAGTTATAGTAATCATTCAGTTATTTATTAGGCATTTATTAAGTACTACTTTGTGCCAGATACTGTGCTAAGCTCTGGGGATACAAAAAACATCAAAAGATAGTCCCTGCTTCTCAAGGAACTCCTAATCTGTTGTGTCATAGAGTGTAAAGAGATTTGGGAAGCCACAAATGTCAACTTTATGTTGGAGGAGATTATTTCTTAGAATCTCTGAGCTGGATAAGGCCTTATAATCAAATAATCCCCAACACTTTACAAATAAGGAAATTGATATGTAGTAAAATGAAGTGACTTGTCCCAATTCATATGGTAGCAGAGTCAGGATTAGCACCTGGCCGTCTAACCCAACTTGCACCTGAGCAGTAATCCCCTTTGGAACATCTCTGAGGAACAGTCATCTAGTTCCACTAAAAAAAATTACAATGAGATTCAGATTCAATCTGGCTCAGATTTAATCTAGCTCAGATTCTGTCTGGCCCACTTGTCAATACAAGCATTACAAATGGTGAGACTTCTTAAGAATCAGTCCAATATGGAGAATCTTAAATAAACTTTGTTTTCCTTTGGCTAAAAAAAAAGAAAGAAAAAGAATGACAATGAGTCATCAGTTCTAGAAGCAGTCCAGTCCGCTTTTAGACAGCCCTGTTAGCAAGTTTTGTTCTTACCTGAAGTCTTAGGAAATTTTATTCATACCTACTGAACCTACCTTTCTGCAATTTCTACCCATTCATTGCTCCCAATTCTGCTCTCTGGGGTCAAGTAGAGCATAAGGGATCCTTTGACATGCCAACTCTTCACTTACTTGAAGAAAGCCAAGTCCCACCAAAGACCCAACAAGTCTTTATTTCTGTGGACTAATCATCCTTAATTCTTTCAATCTATGGTACAGCATCATCTCCTGTTCTCTTACCATGCTGGTCAAAGAGGCAAGTGACATCCTAAGGAGAGGGAAAAAAGGAGAGTTTTCACTTCATTTAATATAATCCCTTGTTAACAGATTATCTGTTATTTTATTTATGGAGATATTTATGAGTTAAAGGGGGAAATCATAGGAAAACAAATTTTACAAGGGGTCTTAGAGGTCATCTGGCTATAGGATCATAGATTTAGAGCTGAGAAGGCAAATAGGAATCTGCCATTAAAGAGCTTTTCTAACTGGGGCCCATGGATAGATTTTAAAGAGTCTATCAGTTTGGTGCCCTGGATGGAGCACCGGACCTACAGTCAGAAAGATCTGAGGTCAGATTTGGCCTCAGATACTTCCCAGCTATGTGACCCTAGGCAAGTCACTTAACCCTTGCCTCAGTTTCCTCATCTAAAAAATGGGATTATACTAATAGCACCTCCCTCTCAGGCTTGTTAGGATAATAGAATACTTGTAAAGCACTTTGCAAACCTCAAAGCTCTAAGTCAGTACTAGTTATTTTAACATAATTCTTATGAGTTCTAATCTTATGCATTTTATTTTATGCACTTGGAACCTTATTCTGAGGAGCTCAAAGGCTCTGTTTCTTTCTTTCTTTCTTTCTTTCTCTCTTTCTTTCTGTCTCTCTCTCTCTCTCTCTCTCTCTCTCTCTCTCTCTCTCTCTGTGTCTGTCTCTCTTTCACACACAAGAAAGCATCTCTAGTCTCTAGTGACAGTAATGGGTCATATTGTAATAAATGTTGAACCTTGAATCAGAAGATTTGTCCTCATATCTTCCCTGAGATACTTAATTAGCTGTTTGACCCTGGACCAATTCTTAGCCTCTCTGAGTCTCAGTTTCCTTATTTGTCAAATGACGGTTGCTAAGCCCTAATGTGTCTTCTAGCTCTAAAGTTATGATTTTATGAGCCTCTAACCCACTTTTAACTGCTGAGGAAACTGGAACAAATGCACATTGAATACTCTTTTCTTTGTGGCTGCATTCAAAATGGTTGCTAAGGTATCTGGGACTGGGAAAGAGCACAACATTTGCACTGTTATTTGGAATAGCATTGAGTGACTGGGAAGTTAAAAAAAATGTCTTCAAAATAACAGTTTGTGGGTGGGGAGAAGCAGAACTGATTTCTTTAAGCTCTCATGATAATTCTAAGCATCAGTATTGTGCCACTAACCTATTTACTTCCTCCTGGTGCTCCTAAATGAATCATGACATTCAAAACATATTAAATTTTAATTGTTTCCATTATCAGCCAGGAGCCATTCTCTTGTTCGCTTTTTTTGATCTCTAAAAGCTGTCACTCTGAGAAAGGTATTCTGGTGTTACTGCTGGAAACCTCCTATGGGAAGTTCTGATGTGCACAAATACTGGGTTTTGAAAGGGAATCTACTTCTACTTCAATGAGTAAAACATGGCATGTAAAATGTATATAAGCTGTAAAAGTGAATTCAGGCACTGACTGGGAGTAGGGGTATTATAGGGTAACCAACAGATGTTATTTTCCATATTCCTGAAAAGTTTTACAATAATTGCCTCCTCTAGAAAGTCTACATGGTCTTTCTGGAGACCCTGTCCTAGCCTCTGACTGCAAATGCTCTTTGTATGCGTTACTAAATTATTGACTCATTCAGTTCAATTAAAAAATCTATTAATTTGTACAGAAGGGGAAAGTGATATTATTCACATCTTATAGACAAATAAACTGAGGCCCAGGAACTCGTCAGTAACAGAAGGGGAGAGGGCAATAGGACTGCTCTGGTATGCTGTTGTTGCTTAGATGTTTATCAGTCATGTTTGATTTCATGAACCCATTGGGGTTTTCTTGGCAAAGATACTGAAGTAGTTTGCCATTTCCTTTTCCAGCTCATATTACAGATGAGGAAACTGAGACAAACTAGGTTAAGTGACTTGCTCAAGATCACTCAGCTAGTAATTATCTAAGACTAAATTGGAACTCAGTTTTTCCTGATTCTAGGCCATCCATTTTATCCATTGCTCCATGTAGCTTCTCTTGGGGATGGGAATCCTAGTATGGAGATGTACCCTACACTGATGGAAATCAGCAACATCATCTAAAACTTCTTTGCAAGTTATAATCCAAAGGAGTTTCCTAGGACACTAACTTGCCCAAAGTCACTCATTAAATATGTATCAGAGACAGGAAATGACCCTTGGTCTTCCAGACCCCAAGCCAACCTCTCTAATTGTTCCTTCTGCTGCCTCGCTTAACAGTAAGGAGAATGATAAGTCACATTTTATAGTGTGTTTTATGGTTTGGGAAGCACTTTCAGACATCATCTCATTCAAACTCATATCAACCCTGTGAAGGTGAAAGTACTTTCTCAAGGGCAAGAACTGCTTTTCCCTTTGTTCTTTTTATCCTTAACACCTAGCACATTACATTGTACATAATACATTATGATGAATTGAATTGGGAATTAAGATAGTTCAGATATTACCCCTATTTTGCAGAGGAAAAAAATGAGAATTCATAGATATGAGGTGACTTTCTTACAATCAAATAACAGCCTTCCCTTTCACATTATTTTACACATCTGTAAAATAAAGGGATTAGATTAAGTGGTCCATAGAATTAGAACTGAATGGAATGGCCCAACCACTCATTGTACAAGTTAGAAAACTAACCCTAGAAAGGTTAAGTGATTCATTCAAGGCCACATAGATATTATTACACCAAAAATGGGAGCTGAATCTAGTTTTTTCTGACTCCAAATCCAGCATTCTTTGACTTTCTACCTTTAACTTCTGTGATCCTATGATCCTTTAATCCGGTGGCTGAGGGTACTTCAAATACATTGTGGTCATTTAGGAAAGTTGATATGACAAAGGATTGTTAGAAATTTCTTAGTTTAGAACAGAGTGTCTGAAACCCAGTTTTATTTGAAATCCAGAATCACTTTTTGGCTCTCTGTAATATATCTGGCCTGTGATTGAGCTTACATAAAACCTTTTAGAATGGGTAGGTCTATCTAACCTTCAGATTTCAGAATGGAGTTTTTAAAAATTGAAAAATTTTGAGTAAATAAAAATATAAAAAAAAATTATTGAGTAAGGACAACCATTTAAGTGTGCAGGCATTTAAGCTACTCCATTCAAATGATCTCCGAATAGTGGTCAGAATATGAAAGTTATGAATTCATGTCAATTTGACTGAATTAACTATTTTGACTGTGGATTTAACCCATCTAGGGAAAAAGCTATTAAACATTAGCTTTAGCTTTTGTCAACAGATGTAGAGAATAGCATATTTGCCATTCTTCCTCAGCAGCGTTTGATATATGGTGTATTCCCATATTAAAAACCTCAATGGATATTATCTTTGGCAGTCCCCATGTACCAACATGGGATCAGATTTTCTTTAAGAGCTAGCCTTTGTTTTCAGCCCTAATGCCACAATAACTTTACCAAGACACATTTTTAAAGGATCAAATAAATAAAATAATAGGTAGCTAACACTCAGACAATCAAAATAGTAATCCACATCATGAACCATTAGGTGGTATAGTGGATGGAGTGCCTGGGACCTGGAGTCAGGAAAACTCATCTTCCTGATTTCAAATGTGGCCTCTGATACTTACTAGCTGTGTGACCCTGGGCAAGTCAATTAACCCTGTTAGACTCAGTTTCCTTATCTGTAAAAAGAACTGGAGAAGGAAATGGCAAACCACTCCAATATCTTTACCAAGAAAACCCCAAATGAGATCACAAAGTGTTGGCCATGACTGAAATGATTGAACAACAACAGGGTAGCCATAGTCATTCCCTCCAACAAAAACACACACTTCACACTTTCACACATGTAGTCTCACACATACACATCAACACATTTCCACACATACATAGAAATATACACACACACACACACACATATATATATATACAAATTCCAACTTCCTGCCAGATCTGAAATCATGGAACTTTCTTACGCATGATGCTCCATAGACTACTGCCTCTTTCAAACCCTTGTCAATCCTGACAATTGATAGATGAGGCATTTTCTAAAGCAGATCTGGAAGCAGATCTGTACTTCATCATAGCCAGCGTCAGGTTTTAGAAGCCCCTGGATGAGATTACCTTTGAGATTGCCTTCATCCACTAACTCTTCCCCAACATAAATTCCATCAGCCTCTTATCTAACAGCAGATCTCATTAAAATCTGAACCATCTTAGACTTGTGCTGTTAGTGCTGAGGGTCCATCTGGGCTCATCAATTTCATCCTCTTCATCAACCACTGCAAGTTCCCCAGCATATGTTTAATGATTTATCACCTTAAAAATGATGTTAGCGAATAACTATGCACCAGAAAATTCTCATTTGTGTATTACATCAAGTGCAATTCCTCTACTTTCTTTTCCCTGATGAAAGAAAATTAATACATGAACATGTTCTTGTGTTTTTAATAGAAATGATGGTATTTATTGATTCTAACTAGAATTATGCAGTATTTATTATGTCAGGTGCTGTGGTACAGTTCAGTTTCACGGATGCATACAAATCATTCAAAATGTCTTAGAAACATTCAGAACAAAATTAAAGTATGTAATGTTCTGGTTCTAAATGTAAAATCAAAAATCTTAATGAGTAACAAAATGAAGTTGTGTTTATGTTCATGGAAATATGCAATCAGTCCTATTTAATATTTTGGTTCTTATAATTTTGATCACATCCAACAATGACCACTGCTGTACCTGAAAAAGGCTTTCTATGGTCTATGAAATTTGCCTGGCAGATAACCTAATTTTTAACATTTTATTTTAGAGCTCTTGACATTGTATTAATGTAATTTTCCACCCTTTTCTCCATCCCTGCCTGAGAAACAATCTTCTACCTAGCAGCTAGCATTTTGATTAAATTCTCTTTGTGTTCAATTTTATGTACACAGTATGAACATTTCTAGTAGACTACATTTTAAAATTTAATTGAGTCTTCATAACCTATTTTCAAATGTCAATAGCTTTGCTCATTTAACTTAAAATTTGTTCACATATCGGGTGATGCATTTCCTTATTGGAGTTCATTGTGGGTAAATTTTGAGTTCTATATTAAACAATTTTACATTAAAATTGTAACAAGGGAAAAACCAAAAAAAAAAAAACAAAATCGCAAGGGGAAAGTCTATTTTCCTATATTTTTATCCTATGACTGAAACTAGACCATAGTTGCTCAGACTGCCACATGTGCGGGACTGATGTTTCTTGGCCTTTGTTTCTGAACTCTGTGCCTCATGTGCCCAGGGAACCATTATGTGTGCAGGTGTCACATAAATATATTTATCTTGCTTTCACTAAAATCAAATATATCTAGTTTGAGTCACTAAAATGGTTTAGCCAGTCCTTTGGCAATTAACCCATTAGTCAATATTGATAACTGCGAACTAAAAAAAAGAAATCTTATATTTGCCAATATAATCATTCATGGAAATAGAGCCTAAGGAATTGACTGTACATTTTTGATGTTCAAAAGCATGTATAGGCAAGATATAGGAAGAGTTCATTAAGATGGTAAGTGGGAACAAACAGTTACTTATAAGATAATATTGTGACAAAAGAAATATTGAATATGAAGAATTCACAGAAAATTGAGATCTATAAATGAGTGCACAGAAAAGTAAGTAATACCAGGAAAGTGATTTCACAGTGACCACATTAATATAAAAGAAAATAAATTTCCATGAAAACGCTGTGATCAAAACAGATACCAGTTCTAACTCTAGTGGACTGATAGTTGGGTATGCCTCCCACACAGTAAACTGGAAACAAGACTGGATTTGGAGTCAAAGAATATGGATTTAATTCCAAATCTGTCATTGATTAACCTCTCTCAATTTCCTTCTTTGTTGTTGTTTTTCCTTTCTTCTTGAAGAAGACCATGACATCAGGGAGGTGATATCCTAACTTGTAAGTGAATTGAATTTAAGTGAGGGAGAGTTGTGCAAAGTCACTAGCCTCACTTTCTGTTCCTGAGCCACCTGGGTCCAGTGGCCAGATATAGATCTGGACAACTAGAGATGACCCAGGATTCAATAAGGGGGCTAGAACTTTCCAAGCTTAGGTCTTTAACAGGTCTCAGTTTGACTGAGGCCATTTGTTTCCTTATGTGAAAAATAAAGGATTTGAACAAGATGAACTCAATGGGCCCTTATAATTCTCATTCAATGATCCTTTCCATGGAATATATAGAATGAACGCTGTCTTAGACATGGACAATATATTGTCGATTTTCATAGTTTTACAATCCTTTGTTACAAGGGAGTGTTCTTTTCAGTGTATATTATTGGGAAGTCTTTTTTCCCTGATTAGAATATAAGTTCCTTGTAAGCAGGGATTGTTTCTTTTTAAAACTGTTTCTGTAGCACCTGGTCCATATTAGGTGCTTAATAAGCTCTTACTTGAATCATTGAATGATAATTTTAAAAGACATATAGTAAGCTTACTTATCTGTTGCAAAGGTATAAGGGTAATATTCAGATGTTTCATTCCATCTGAGTTTTTGTGACCCCTTGTGGGATTTTCTTGGAGAAGATACTGGAGTGATTTGCTTTTTCCAGCAAATCATTTGCCAGCTCATTTTGCAGATCAGGAAACTGAGGTCAACAGGGTTAAGACTTGCCTAGGGTCACACAGCTATTAAGCATCTGAGATCAGATTTAAACTCAGGAATATCATTCTTCCTGACTTCAGCTCCTGGACATTTTGTTCATTACAACATCTAGCTGCCTGTGAAAGACAACAGGAAATACTAAATGACTAGGCTGGATGATGTCAAAGATTCATTAAATTGGAGGGGAGCTCAGAGGCCACTTAGTCTGAGGTGATGAGGACCTGAGTTATACTACCTATGAAAACAGGAACAAATAAAACAGAGACATTGCAAAGGAAAAACAGGCAAAATGTAGAATACAAACTTCTTGATAGACAAGTCTATTTTTATTTTCTCTTAGCACAGTGCCTGTCACATCAGTAAACTTTAAATATGTTTATTGTTTGGTGGTTGGTTGATTTGCTTGATTGGATGTGGTGGAAGCCTAAGAGAATACTTAAAAGTAAACAATTATGAACTGAGAAGCCTATAGCCATTTTGTGGTCATGGTTGCCCCATAGCTTCCTCTGGAATCTAAGTTGAACAAAATGGAGCTCATTGTTTCCTCAAATTCCCTCCTCTTCCCAACTTTCCCATTACTGTTAAAGACTTTAATAGCCTAGACTGGCATTCTTGGTATTATCTATCCTTCAGTTCTCACTCTCAGTTGTCTCAGGTATCCCATCCTTTGCCCTATATTATAACTTCTACCTTCATAATATTTTTTTCTACATGGCCTTTTCTCCCTACCCACATAACCATAGTCATAGCTCAGGCCTTTAGCACCTCTAACTAGGACTATTGCAATATCCTTCTAACTGGTTTCCCTACACCATTTCTCTCCTTATTCCAATTTATCATTCAGGCAGCTGCCAAGATGATTTTTCTTAAAGCATAAGTCTGACCTATGTCTTTTGCTTAATGAATTTAAGTAGCTACCTATTACTTCCAGAATCAAATAGAACATCCTCTATTGGGCATTTAAAAAACTCTTCATGACCTGATCCCTTCTTCAGTCATTTTATGGTTTTCTCCCTTCTATATTCTCGGAGATCTAGATACACTGGTCAACTTTTATTCTTCAAACATAGCACTACATCACCCATCTGTGTGCCTTTTCACTGGCTGGTTCCTATGTCAGGAATACTCTGCTTCCTCTTGTCTGTTTCCTTGTTTCCCTGATCTTCCTTCTAGACCCACCTCAAGTCCCAGGAGTCTGCAGGAGACCATTCCTGGTTCCTTTGCTGTACTACCTCCTTCTCTTTGATTACCTTTCATATACTCTGTATTTATTTGTATGCACCTAGTTATAGGTTGTTTGCTCCATCAGAATGCATGTATATTTCTCCGAAGATAAGGAAGTTTTGGGCCTTTCTTTTTATGTCTAGTGCTCAGAATAGAACCTGATATTCATAAAATATTCTTGACTGACAGAAAATGAAATTCAGAACTAGTTATATTGGTAAAAAAAATTTCACCACCTAGTAATAAATTAAATTGTCTAAAAAAGTGCCCATATCACTCCAGAGTATCAATCTCCAGCAAATAAAAACAAGCCAAGAAGCCACCTTCATCATCAGAAAGGGAATCTCTTGCAAGAAAGTGCATTCCTTTTGTTTAAGTATGCAGCACATGAATACGCATGTTGCCAATAGTTCAGTTATTCTAAGGGTCAGCTTGAAATTTATAAAAAAAGGTAAGAAGGGGTCAAAATTTCCTGTGAATATCTCGAGAGAGTTCAAGAAACTAGAAGCAAAGCATTTCTTTTTTATTCATCTCTTTTCTTTAGACAGTTATATGAGAAGAACATTTTATTTGATCAATATTTCTCTAATACTCAGGTGAAGGGTATATCTTCCTCTTTTGGAAACCATTAGATACACTCTAATATACTGTGCCAGAGGCTAATTAAGCAATAATTACTGTAGACTTTAAAATACGGTAACAACTAAAACTAAATTTGTTTGTCTTGTTCAAAGTCATTACTTAGCTACAATGAATATCAAGGATATGTAAGAAACCCTATGAATTTTCTATGATGTTTTCTGAATTCTTTAAAATTCTTAAAAATGCTAATAGCCATAATTTTAAAAATGTTTTTATATTTTGTAAAAATAAATAACACTATTAATTTAGTGGCTAGAATTGTGGTCTGGAAATAAGATATTGGTTTTATAATTCTAAAAAGATTTATGAGATGCCTGCTGTATGATGGGCACTGGAGGATGTACACAGCTTACATTAGATAGTTTTTTACCCACAAAGACATTTACTCTAGAAGGGAGATAAGAATGCAGGGAGATATAATACAAAATAGAGTATGATAAATGCTAACCACTTCCTATGTAAGGTCGGAGAAGGAAAGGTTGCTTCTAATCAGGAAGATGAGGGATGGCCTCATGGAGGAGGTGTTTGAATTGGTAAAGAATTCAACAGGCAAGGAATGGAAAAGGATATTCCAGGACAGGAAACTGGTTGAGTGAAGACTTTGAATGAATGTTCAAGGGATAAAGAGTAGTACAGTTTGTCTAGAGTATACAATTTGTGGAAATAAGTAATATGAGATAAAAACTAAAAAGATAAGATATTAGGAACATTCTTATTTGGTCATTCTCTACAGTGGCATTATTAGAACTGACATAATGTAACTTCTGGCAATTGAGTATAAGTTGAGGAACAGGTGATAGCTAAGTGAAAATAAGAGTAGATTTATTATGGCTACGTGTGTAGCAGCGAATAAGAAGAAAGACAACAGAATCAGTGGATGTCAAGGTCAAGGGAAATCTCCATTTCAGCCTTCTCCCTTAGGATATGGGAACTCGAGTATATTTCCAGGCAATTGATGGTAAATAACAATTAGAGAAGGAAGAGACTGAAAATAAAGAGGAAGGCAATAACCCATGGGGAAAATTAGCAGAGAAGATAGGAGAGTCTGAACCAAGTACATGACTGAAAGAATTTTGGCAAGAAAGACGGTCACGTACTGTGAAATTTTGAAGTATATTCTAAATAGTATAACCCAAACTGTGAAATATACTATGTGTAAATAAACTATAAAATATTACTACAAAAGTGACTTTAGTATATAAATGGGATTTTAAATTTTATTATAATCGGAAAGCTATAATTTGAATGTCATGTGATAATTCTTTAAAAGACAAATGTTAAAGAGAACTTGGAGAAAACTGAAGCCTTATGTTACATCTACTGATGTAGCATCTTCTAATGATAAGGATAAACACTTATACTTCAGAGTAAGGTTTGTCCTAGCATAAATTCTTAAAATAGTGAAGGATATTATACCTATTGTCAGATATAAGGTCTGGACATCACCACACTGTAAAGCATCCCCTCCAAATTTTGTGGGGGATTTTTGTTTTTACTTCTAGTGCACCTGGAAGTGTTAACCCTATTGAAGAAATGATAAACTCTTCATGTACACACACACACACACACACACTCACACTTACACATGTGTGTGTATAGTATATGTATGTATGTATGTATGCTTGTTCCAGAAAAATAGAAATTTGAAATTGGAGGTGAAATGCTGCAGCATGCTAAATGTCAAGAAAGGTTAAGAAATTTTTCTAAGAGATTGAAATAATATGCAAACATGCTTCAATGACCTGGGGACTTCCCTGATTTAAACTCTGTTGAAAACTCTTCTCAAGCCATCATCCCCTCTGGCCATGCTAAAGGCATGCTCAGAGCTTCCAGTAAGGTCAGTCCAGAATGGGTCTTTTGGATTCTAGCCCCTCTCTAGCCCAGTCCAGCAAATAGGGGAGGGAACATAGACTCAGTGCCCAGTGCTGATTCTTGCCAGCATGCAAGAAGCCCAGAACTGGACACATCTCAGTTTTGTGCCCAAGCCAACAGGGAAAGATCTCCCACAGGGTCTAAGGGCTATAGAAGCCTAGATGCAGATCCCAGAGTTACGAACTAGGCCTGCAGGGCAGGACACCCAGAGCTGATCTTGGACTCAGCCCTAGCCTAGGCCAGCAACTTGGAGACTGGGGCACTCAGTGCCCAGAATTCTGAGGATACATTGCCCAGAGTACAAAACATGTTATGTTTTGATGATCTTAAAGGGAGAAAGGAAAAGGAGAGAGAAAAAGATAAACTAGGGAAGAAAAAGGAAGGAATGGATGGAAGTGATCTCACATAATTAGGGGGTATGAGTAAAAGTCTATATGAACAAGGGAAGGGATTGGAGTGGGGAAATGAGCATTATTTGAATCTCAATTTGAAATGATGCAAAGTGAAAGGAACAGAACCAGGATCATACTCTAATAACAACACTGCACAAATGTTTTTTTTAGAGCTTCCAGTAAGGTTTTAGAACATAGGAATACTGATCAATACAACAATCAACCATGACTCCGGAAGATTAGTGGTTTAGGATGTTCTCTACCTCCTGACAGAGGTGAAGGACTAGACATGCAATGTTGGACATGGCCAATGTGGAAATTGATTTGTTTGCCAGTTTATTTTCCTCCCATCAGTGACAGCATGGGAAAAGGCATGTAGAGAAGGGAAAAGAGATAGGACAGGTATTTGTTAAATGAAAAAAAAGCACGAAAACAATAAGAATGATAGAATTGATGATGATAATGAAAAGAAAGCATATGGATTGAGAAAACCAAACCAACCTCCTGATAGGCTCGAAAAGAAGTAAGAGCCATCCATTTTTAAATGTAGGAATTTGTTTTAATTACGAATATCTGTTACAAGATTTTGTCTTTTTTTCAATTAGTATGATGGAGAGGATGAGAAATTAAAGTTTGTTTGGAAAAAAGTGATAAAGAATCCTTTGATCTATATTTATGGCTGCTTATGGAGAAAATAGACTTTATCATAGGCATGTAATAAATATGGTTTCATGATGCAGAATTGAAGAATACAAGTCAAAATCTTATGAAAACTATGGCGATCATGTGGAATAAGGGCTTACAACAAAACAAGGACATATTGCATATCAAATTTTTTAAGATGTAAAAAAATGCAAAGGGTGCTGAATAAGTCAACACATTAATTGATATTGTTGTCCTAGGTAATTTGTTCACCACTGTAGTAATAGAGGTGAGATTTCATTTCATATTTTTCCCAATTCTCATTTAGAACTCATTACACTGCACCACAGTGCTTCTTATAGCTCCAATGTGTCTTTCTAACTATTTTATATTATCTTCCTTCATAAATTTTGTGGACCATCTGAAATGAAATCCTAACTGTACCCAGACCTTGTCTTCTTTGTCTGAGCTCCAGAAATTGGCACTGGCTCTCTCTGATAGCTGTAATATACCCCTTCTTCATCTCTAATTATTGAAATAGTATTCTTTCTTAAAGGATCAACTAAAAGTGATATCTCCCTTCTCAGGGGAAAAAATTAGAGACCTTTGTTTGATGCCTTTTTTTGCCTTCTATACATGTGCTATATTTCATCTAATGAATTAGAAACTCTTTGATGGCAGAGACTAGTTGTTCAGCATATTACCAGTGCCTATACACTAATCATAAATACAAAGTAATTAAATAGTAATGTTTTAATTCAGAAATCAAGTTGTGAAACTTATAGTATATATGAAAGTGTTTTGAAAATGATAAAGTTAGATGAGTATGATGGTGAATGCCTATAATGTCTGCTAATGGGCAGACTAAAGTGGGCAGATTAATTGAACTTGAGAAATCTGAGGTGCAATAGGGTTAAAACTGGCTGTCTGTACTAAGTCCAGCACCAATAGGATGAGACCTCAGGAACAGGAGGCAAAACGAGCTGCCTTAGGAGAGGCAAAGTTACCCAGGTCAGAGACAGAGAAGGTCAACTCACCCCTGCTCAGAAGAAATGAGATCAGGCCCATTGTACTTCCAGCCCGGGTAAGACGGGGGCACCCAATTCAGAAGGAAGGAAAAGAAGTGGAAAATAAGAAAGAAATAGAAAATTGTAAAGTCTTGTCTGTAAAGTCCCATCATCATCATTAAGAATAAAAATGATAATTTGATTCTTCTTATCCTTGTTGATGAAGTTCACCTAAAGATGAAACAAGTTGCTAGACTAATAGTCCTGCTTTAAATTGAATGTACCTATAGCCTACTGCACAAGTAAATACATGATTGCTTTTTGCAATTGAATAAAAGTCTTAGAATATAAGCTCATTTCTACAGGCTCCCCAAAAGAGTCTTCGTGACAACTCTAGTACTAGGATAATGAATATAATATACATATCAAATCCTGTTTATATGTGATTTTTACTTTTTCTGCTAAGTCTGGATAATCTATAAATGTCTTATTGCACATCACTTGGAGAGTATATGCAATATTTCTACTTATGGTGACAATTAAAAAGATCATCCTTAGATTTTTTGTGGATTAATATTATATCTGGGTAATTGCGAGCAACAGTTTTCCCTGTGATTATTAAAATAATGGTGAACTAATAATTCATTAATATTTCCCAGTGCTCTCTTTTGAAATATACAGATAGATATCTCATTCCTTTCTGGTTTTTCACAGACTTTTTTTTCCTCTTAAGTTCCTCTGCTAATGCATGTCAATGGGTCATACAATTTTTGCATTTAATGTTGGTGCCAGCCTATCATGATCTGTCCAGACAGTATTGTGTTCTCCCAGTCTGATGAGCAGCTCTGGTTGGCATATCTTTAGAATGGCACATTGATGTCTTCAGTAATCACTGAGGGACAGTCACCATGGCTACTCTGTTCCCTATCCTTTCCCACTACCCCTACCCCCAACACATACTGGAGAGAGTTTAGGCTTTCACGGGTTCTATACTTGGAGGCAACACAGATGGCCCTCATCTTTATAAATACCCATACCAACATGCCTTTGTCCTATGCCTTCTCTTATAAGGGCTAAAATTTTGAGGAGCACGTTGTACATTTCATATGCTCCTATCGCTATTTCTATCACCCTTCTGTTGAATCTCTTCTCTTTTGTCAGAATGTCTGTTTCTGCTTACTCCTGTTGTCATCTATAATCAATAACCACAACTAACTTCAGCAAAGAAAATGACTGACATGTTAGAAAAGGAACAGAAAGCATGCCTATTTATTTTCCCTAGAAAGATGTAGTGAATGATCTTTTTTCCCTTTCTAAACCTAACAATAAAAGAATGAATCTTCACTTAACTGAGAGTATAAATAAACTCTGCAGAAATGTTATGGGAAAGTGAGCATGTCACTTCATCACATTACAAATTAATGAATTTGGAATATGTGCGTGATGTCTGCAAACTGGCTTTCCAGATGGTTTTGCTAATATCCTAACAGACTGATTTCTGCACAAGGGTCCTTCCAGGATTTGGCACATTTGGTAGAATGCATGACATGTAACTTTGCTCAGACTCTGGGGCCCATTCATATGGCATTTTTTCCATTAAATGAATCCACATGGTCATTTCTCCAGTTCTCTCCCTGAATGACAGGTAGGAGCTGAAATTCTACCTTCGACTTGCGGATAACTCATTCCAAACTTTCACACTAATGAGGGAGCAACAAGTAATGAGACTATACCTAAAATTCCTATAAGACAAAAGATGGAAGCAAGCTTTTCCAAATTGGGATTATTTATTTCCTTCTTTACTTATTCATTCATTCATCTGTTTGTTTATTTATCAGGACTGGAGATTTCATCCACTTTAAGAAGTACCTCACTGAGAAAATTCCCTCTACTAATGCATAAAAGTAACTTTTGTACAATTTATATAGAATAAAATAATTGCTTGGGACCCTGAGAGTTTAAGTTCTTTGCTCAGGATGGCACAGCCAGTGTGTGACAGAGGTGGACTTGATATTATCTTCTAACTTTCAAAGCTTGTTCCCTATTTACCACAACATGGAAAATTCAATGCATATAATATCTCTGAAGTTTGCCTCTAAGTGGGACAATTTATTAGATTCACAGAAAGACTGCGTCTTTGTCTTCTGTTTTAAGTAGTACAGATTATCCTATCAACAGCTAATAAATAAAAACAAAATTTCCCATATGTGTTCCTTTAGTGGGAATAGTGGTTTTCTTATCTCTTCCCCCCATGCAGGGACACTGACATTTTATAAGACCAACAGGATATACATTAATACTTTACCTGGAATTCTTTCAGTCTAGATCTTTGTCATTGGGACTTGAAGGCAACTGAAAAATTAAAGATGTTTCAGAGTCAACTCTGGGGAATTGTTTCTGCACTGGAGGTTGCAAGAGGGAAGTCAGACGTTAGGCCTGTGAGGAAACCTGTCTGTACTCTTATTCTTCTGGTAGAGATAAGGGAACAGCAGTTGCCTGCTTTCTTCCCACTAGGTTGTCACTTTGGGTATGGGCCCAGTTAAATGTGGAGCTAGTCCAGTACATAGAGCTTGATTAAGGGTTTCAGGCCTGTCTTAAAATGATTACTATAAGTAGCTGAGAGAGCTAAAGAAAATCAGCCAATCCTCCACTCATTATTTTCCACCTATCCCAGCTCATCTGATTTTTATTATGAAATGTTTTGAATTGCCAATGTTGAATTAGTTAGATATAGCAATGAGATCTAAAGGATTTTGATTTTCCTTCCCTTTAAGGAAATTATTTCCTGTTGAAATTCTCAGTGGGCTGTGATGGAAACTTCAGTGACTTTGCTTCTTTTAGTGGTTGCCCCAATTCACTACTTATTTCAAAGCACAGGTGTAGTATTATTCAGGGAGCGATACAGTTAAAAGTGTAAGGCTTTTGTTCCACCTTTTGGTACCCTTGAGTTTTGCTCCACTAGTTTTGCTGTAAGATGATCCAATTTAGAGTCCATTGCTAGGACTGAAGGCTTATTTTCTTTAGTTTCTCCTTTGCAGAAGAAACGGAACCTTTTCTCTCCATGGAAGCCTGTGGCAAAGATGGTATCTCTAAGCCTCATGGCTTCCTGTGTTCCATTTATATTTCAAAGTAGCTATTAACTGACCTTTTTCTTTTAAATCAAGCTTTTGAATTCTTGAGGGTGTTCTTATGTAAACATAGAAATGTGCTTGAATTAAATTCCAGAGACACTGTGGCCCAATGGTCTATACATTGGACTGTCCTGTGGAAGATCATACTAGATTCCATTTCAGATTTCTTCTAGTCCTTAAACCGGTCTGTGGCTCCGTTCTAATCCATATTGTGTCACTCGTTAACTTTCAGATCTTGTACTGTTATTTAATCATAAAATATTTCAGTTTCTAAATATGGAGTAATTAATGAGAATGCTAATATCACATCATGAAGTTATTAGGATTACTCCACTCTTTAAAGAGAATATGCTAAACTTTTTTATTGTTTTAAAGAAAAATCTTGTTGGTTGTTTGTAGTGAACTGTTGCCTTCCATCAAGTAACAGCCAAAATGTTCAGCCCCATTACTTTTAGTTATTTCTTTCCAAAAGACTTTTCGATACAATCAGAATTACTTTAGCTCCCAATTATGGTTAACAGACCTTGGTTTTATAGCTCAGCCCCTAGAGCCCTGACAAAACATTAACGTTACATTGTACTGCTAATTCCCTCCCCACACCCCATACAAAATGGGTAATATGTAAACAAAAACCAAAGCCAAAGCAATAGGACAGACAAAAAATATTCGATTAATGGAAATTCTTCATTGAAAGTAGAATCGGTATAAGCACTTTAAGTATTGAGAAAGAATCTAACTATAGATTTAACTTTTAAAAATCAAGCCAAATTCTATATCTTATGCTTGGTTCATGTTCAACTCAATTGTCTGTCTATACCTTTTGCATCTAAATACTTATTATATAGACATTTCAATCATGTTTGATTCTTTGTAATCCCTTTGGGGTTTTCTTTCACAAAGATATTGGCATGGTTTGGCATTTCCTTCTCCAGATTATTTTACAGATGAGGAAACTGAGGCAAAAACGGTTAAGGGACTTGCCCAGAGTCACACACCTAATAAGTAATTTGAACTTGGGTGCTTCCTGGCTCCAAGCTTGACACCCTATCCATTGTGCCACCTAGCTGCCCATCTAAACACTTGGTACTGCATAACATTCACTACTATTAAGAAAGAGAATTCTTGCCCATCAAACTACCAACTAGATACCTTCTAGAGATAGATAGCTAGTTGTTGTAATAGGTGGAGTTCTGGACTTGGAATCGAAAAATATTCTAATCCTGACTGATATTTGCTAGATATAGGACCCTGGACACGTCATTTAAACTCTCTTAGTATCAGTATCCTTCTCTGTAAAATGGGGATAGAAATAGCATCTTCCTCAGAAGGCCATTATGAGAATCAGATGAGATAATATATTTTAAGTACTTTGAAATCTACAAAATGTTGTATTATCTACTTGGTTGGTTGTTGTCCTTTGTCTTCGAAGAGAACTAAAATGACATCACCATTGTAAAGTGAAATTTCAGTGTGTCTGACTGTGGCTGATCAGACCAATATGAGCTCAGAATGCTCTACCACAGGTTGGGCACAGATAAGCCATGCGAATATTTAGGGTGAATATTTCAAATTTGCACATCCTGCATTTACTTTGTGCTGTCTCAATTCTGCTTTGCTCAAAGAGCACAGCACTTTTTCTTATGTGGGCATGCCATGCTGAGTGGTTCTGTGCCAGTGTCTCCCATGTTGCACAGTCAAATCCAAAGTTCTTGAGAGAGACCTTGAGTATCCTTGTATTGTTTCTTCTGGCCACCGTGTGATCACCTGCTCCATGCCAGTTCTCAATAAAATAGTCCTTTTGACAAGCATAAATTTTGCATTGGAACAACATGGCCAGCTCATTAGAGTTGCGCCCTCTGAAGCATAGTTTGAATACTTGGTAGTTCAGTTTGAGCAAGAACTTCAGTGTCTGGTACTTTATCCTGCCAGGTGATCCTCAAAATCTTCCTAAGACAGTTCAAATGGAAACAGTTCAATTTCCTGGCATGGTGCTGGTAGACTGTCCATGTTTCACAAGCATATAACAATGAGGTCAACACAATGGCTCTGTAGACCTTCAGTTTGGTAGTCAGTCTAATACCTCTTCTCTCTCAAACTTTTCTTCGGAGTCTCCCAAACACTGAACTAGCTCTGGCAATGCATTCATCAACCTCATTGTCAATGTGTACATCCCTGGAAAGTACATTACCAATGTAAGTGAACTTATCCACAGTATTCAAAACTTTTCCATTTATTGTAACTGATGGCTCCACATATGGATGTGTGGTGATGGCTGATGGAGCACCTGTGTTTTTTTGGTGTTAATTATTAGGTCAAAATTGTCACAGGCAGCAGAGAACTGATTCATACTTTGTTGCATCTCAGCTTCAGAGGCTGCACTGAGTGCGCAATCACTTACAAAATGCACCAACACTCCCTCCACCTTGGTCTTGACTTGTAGCCTTTTCAAATTGAAGAATTTACCATCAGTACAGTAGTTGACCTTGATACTGTATTCATCCTTATTGAAAGCATTTGTCAACATGGCTGAAAACCTCATGCTAAAAATCATGGGAGCAAGCACGCAGCCTTGTTTCACTCCATCAGTGACTAGGAAGGCACAAGAGCTTTGTCCATTATCCAGAACCAGGGCAAACATGAAACTCAGGCAAAAAAATAGCAACTCCCTATTTGACAAGAAACGTTAAGACAACTGAAAAGCAGTTAGGTAGAAATTTGATTTTGACCAGCATTTTGAACCAGTGATGTCAAACTCAAAAAGAAAAGGGGGTTAGTGAACCAAAAGTGAGGATTCTTGGAGCAGCATACTGACTAAGAAAGACACATGTTAACATTATCTATGTTATATTATATTTTTATTTATTTTGTGAAATATTACAAAGTTACATTTTAACCTGGTTCAGGACTGTTTTAAACTGCAATGAGGCCTGTTTTTCTTTTTTCAATATCTCTGCTTTATAGCTTATACTATATAATAATTTCAACATTGATACATGATCTGAATATTAAGGTCATATCTTTAAAAAAAATTGGAAGAGGTCCAGAGCTGGTACCTATCACTAAGAGGGAGATTTCTTATCTAAATAAAGGATGGTGATCACAAAAGATAAACTTTATTATTTCTGTTACACAAAACTGTCAAGGTTTTGCATGAATATCAATGCAACTAGGACAAAAACAAAATTGTATATTGGGAAAAATATTTTTATTAGAGTCTCATATGTGTGCATGTATGTTTTTGTGTAAATAACCTATATAAAAACAAGAAGAATTCCCCAGTAGATAAGTGACCAAATGATGTAAATAATTCTCAAAAGAAAACTTTATTAAAATCTTTATTAAAAACTTTATCAAAACTATTAAGAAGCCTATTAAAGATCTCTAATAATAAAAATGTGAATCAAAACCACTCTGGTATTTCACTTTACATCCAGTAAATTGGCAAATATACAAAAAGATGGGAAAAGTCATTATTGTAAGGACTACAGAAAGATAGAATTATGAATTGGTTCAATTTTTTTGGTAGCAGTTTGGAATTTGAAAATGCTACTTATGCAAAGAAAATGGCTAAAATCTCTATATTCTTTGACTCAGAGAGCCTATTCCTACACATATATCCCAAGGAAGTTAAAGGCAAAATGAAAGGACTCATATCCAAAAATATATTTACAGTATCACTTTTTATGGTGATGGAGTAGGCAGCTTTTTATATGAGGATGGCTAAACGTACTTGGCCACACAAATGTAAATGGAGTATTGTTTAATAATAAACATGTAAAATTCAAAGTAATATGGGAAGATTTATATGGCCTGATGCAAAAAGGAGAAAATAGAACCTAGAAAAAATACAAATACAAAAAATTAAATGGAAAGAACATAGCAAAAAAAATCCCAAAACTGATGCTATTGTGTAAGCATATTAAAAACCTCCTTTTAGTTTCCCTAGAAATACTAAAAAATAATATTTTTGTAGCCTAACACATTTTCTGTATCTTTCTCCTTAGAAAAGTAGAACAACAAAAACTAGGACCTTCCTTTGAAATTAAGGAAGCTGTGGGGAGGAGCCAAGATGGCGGAGTAGAAAGACACACATATGATAGCTCCAAACCCACAGCCCATAAAATACCTGTAAAGAAAGAACTCCCAACAAATTTTGGAGCAGTGGAAGCCACACAACAATGGAGTGGAGGAGATTTCAAGAGAGCCCTGAAAAACTGACATCAAAGGTCCGTCGCACACTGGACCAGAGCAGAGCCCAGCCCAGCCTTGGCCGTGTGGCACCGAGAGGAGCAGATCCGAGCAGGCTTCAGGGGCAGAACTCCAGCTGCCATGCAGATCCCTCCACCCACAGGCACAAAGGTCAGTGAGAGAGGCTTTTAGGCTGGCCAAGAGGGGAGCAGGGTGTCTCCATAACTCGGGCCCCCTCGGGAGGCAGCAGCAGAGGCAGAGGTGGACAGGGGCTCCCAGGGCAGGCAGGGCCTTGGGTCCATTGTTGAAGGTCTCTGTATAAACCCCCTGAGGGAACTGAGCTCTGTGCTGCAGCCCTGCCCCCACCTGAGCACCTGAATTTAATGTTACACTGAATACCTTGTTACCCTGTCCCCCACTGAAAGCCCTGAGGCTGGGAAGCAGCATTTGAATCTCACACCCCAAGCACTAGCTGGGTAGGTCTGGAGGCAAGGTGGGTGTGGAAAGGAATCTCAGAAGTCAAGTAACTGGCTGGGAAAATGCCCAGAAAAGGGAAAAAAAGTAAGACCATAGAAGGTTATTTCTTGGTGAACAGATGTTTCCTCCTTTCCTTTCTGATGAGGAAGAACAATACTTACCATCAGGGAAAGACAGAGAAGTCAAGGCTTCTGTACCCCAAACATCCAAAATAACTATTCAGTGGGCTCAGGCCATGGAAGAGCTGAAATTGAGGAAGCTTAATGATGTTTAATTCTTGTCTTAATGAGATCCTTGCTTTTCCACTTATTTGGAGTGGTTGACACCCTGACACACCTGGAGGTAGTGCCTTCTCTTGAAATTCAAGGTTGAGATGTTGATCACAGCCAGGAACTCTTTAGGGGAAAATGGTCCAGGAAGGAAGGAAGGAACTACATGGCAAGTACTCTGGAATCTTATGTCAAAACTGTACTTTAACAAGATCTCTCCCCGCTTCACTCATTCAAGAAAACTATATTACCTGGAATCTTCTTAGGGAAGAAAGTCATGTTAGACAGACCTGTGCCAAAACATAATTAGTATTTTTTTTATTCAGCACTACACCTTCACATTCTATGTTGTTTTAAATAAAACATCTAGTTCACTAAAAACAGTTATCATTTCTCTTCAAAACATTAACCATATCCCTTTATGGTTTGGGAGGTTGAATTAATCTGTGACCTTCCAATCACATGCACATATATTGCAATTTAGTTAAAAACCTAGAGGAAAATACAAATATGTAACAAATAGACAAAATGAACCTGCACTGTATCCATGACCAGAAATTTGTATCTATTTCTACACCTAGAATTAATTGTCTTTCTTTCAGGAGGTAGGTAACGTGCTTCATCCTAGGTCTGAGGGAAACATGATTGTTTATTACCCTGATTAGCATTAACTCTTTCAAAGTTGTTTTTCTTTGTATGGCTATTTTCCTTGTATTAATAGCGTTCTTGGTTCTTCTCACTTTATATCATTTCAAAATATCCAGGATTCTCTGAAATAACCTCATTTGTTTTTTCTTACAGTACAATAACATTCCATTTTGTTAATATAGCACAAATTGATCTGTCACTCACCCAGTGATGATCACCCTTTCAGGTTCTTATTCTTCTATTTTCTTTTTTCCATTTAACCTGCCCTTCAAGATCAAGAAGTTTATTTTGCTTGAGATTACTTGCTTTCCAGGATTTTGCTCTTTTTTCTTTTTAGTCAAACACTCATAGCCACTTATTTGGCTGTTGAATTTGATGTTTAACCAAACTCTGTTGGTACACACCAAACTCTGTGAACATTTGTGTAAGTGCATCTAATCCTCTTTTGTTGTTTTCTGGTCAGTGTGAGGTTCACTTGTTACCTGCTCCCTTGATTCCACCCTCACTTCAATTATATGAAATTAGTGAGTCCAATTCCCCTTCTCCCTTTCTAACATGTTTTTCTTTCATCCTCCTTTCTTTCTTTTCTTAAAACCCTCAGATTAGAAGCAATCCATACTCTTTTTCTTACTAGAGTTCTTTAATACTCTTTGAAGATATTAAAGTTTTAAAGTAGATGTTCTTAGCCTGGAATATGTGAACTTAAAAAAATATTGTGAAAACTTTATTTCAATAAAATTAGCTTATTTAATACATTTCCTTTATTTTCTTCACTTGAAAATGTTATTGGACACCTCCCCCCACCCCCCCGAAAGGGGTCCATAGGCTTCACCAGCTTATTTGCCTGCACTGGAATTATCTGTGATAGTAGTAGATAGTAGTAGTATTCTGTCTGATTTTTCTGCAGTGTTCAGGTGAATAAAGTATTCCAAATAGTTTCTCATTGTACTTCTTTATCATTATTTGGTCTGATGCTGATTTCAGGCATTTGTTTGAATAGATAGAGGAGATAAAGGTTGTCTGTCTATTTTGAGTTGAAGTCCTGTGCCATCCCATGTAAACTATACATTACAATCTTGAATGAACTTATATGGTGGAAGAAACAGCACTTAAATAGGACAAAAAGCTGGATTGGACAAAGTTGATGTAGATAAAACTCTTGAAACATTTGCCAAGGGTATTGAGAGACTGATTCATAAGGTATCTGAAAGGAAACATGCCAAAAATGAGGGGAAAATCTTGATCTTTATTAATACCTCTCAAATCTACCTGCACATTCAGGCATCCTCAATGAGAGTCTTATAAGGCAATAAGCAGGCTTTCATAAGCAATATTCTATGCTGTATTACATATTTACCATCTTGTTTTGACTGGAAGTGGTAGAGAATAAAGATTCCATTGCACTGACTGTTGATAATGTTTTTTTTATTCAGTCAAGCAAAATACTGCCTTAAAGTCTCTCTTCTCCCAACATTTTTATGAAAGTATGCATAAAATCAGTTAACCAATAAAAATTTATTAAATTGCTTACTATATGTACCAGGCACTGTGCTAAGTACTAGGGATACAAAACAAGGTAAAAGACTATCCATGACCTGAAGAAACTCACAATCTATTGGAGAAGACAAACAGGCAAAGAAATATGTACCATCAAGATATATAAAGGATAAATAGAAAATAATTAATAGAGAGGAGGCACTAGAATTGAGAAATGTTGGGAAAGGCTTTCTGTAGAGGATAGAATCTTACTTGGAAGTCAAAGAAAGCCATAAAAGCTAGGGAGTAAAGATGATGACTGTAGGAATCATTTAAGATTCCTTGAAATAGGATAGAAACCTCTTCAATAACCAGGATTAGGTAAGGAATAAAAGAGGGAGAGATACGTTTACCAAAGGGGTTTTCCAAGTTGAAGATAGATATTTTTTGATGGTTGGTGAGGTTCTCCAGCTTCTGCTACTTGCAAATGACATTGTACTGCAAATGTCATTGAGTAGCAAGCCCTGGAACACTGCCTGATCTACTGGAAGAGATATGTAACCACCCAGAAGAGTTTGGTCAGACCATTGATATAGGAAAGACAAAGTTCTTGAATTTTTGTTGCCCAGATTATAATAGTTCAATAGACAACCTATGTGTAGCTAAGATATCAATATTTATAATCAGAATAGGTTATACAAATGGACAAAAGAGCCAAAAGGAATAGACTGGACCGACTTCAGAAATTTGCAGAACTCTTTAAGGATACCAAGCTTCTCCAAAAATCCAACATTCTACTGGTGGTATTTTGTGGTTAGAAGAAACAGAACACAATAGAATATCATACATCAAACAACGGAGAGACACAAGATTTACATGAATAGACTGAGACCTGGAACAAATTGGAACACTTCAGAGAAATGGCAGTAAAAGATGTCATCAAAGGAAATGTGTGTCAGAAAACAAAGATGGACCATTCACTACTGGTATCCTTGTCATGTTAGAAGAAATTGAGGAAGACCTCTAGCCCATAAGGTGAATCCCTTGGGATAAATGGGCAAGAGATGGATGCATGGATAGCTCTTGATGTGAGAGAATATTCAAACTGCTGTGAAGATAGAACCATTGAGAATACCATTATTATTCTTTGAGAAACCTAATTCTATCAGGGAGCCGCACTATGCCCATGAATCAGGAGGAAACCATCTGGATCAGTTTATCAACTTTCTGATAGTTCACTGCGTGATCAAAACCAATGAAATTCAACTGTAGCTGGGTTGGTCATATAAAAGCTTTAACATTTATGACTCAACCTAAATGTTTTGTAGGTTTGTAAAACTGTTCCTATAACATTTTAAGGCTGTTTTTCTTTATTTTGGCAATACATGATGATAAAACACAGTATCAAATTATATCTTTTAACATTTTATAGCCTAGTGGGGAGACAAAACAAATACATGTAGCCATATTAACAAACCCAAAGCATTCAGAGAAAAAGATGGAACACAGAGCGACAAATACTAAGTTAGCTCCTTTTTTCTAGTTTAAAATAACTATCCAAATATAACCTAGCATTCCTCAAGTCTTCTGTCAGTGAAATGGGGTGATCCTTTCTGTTTCTTCCTTCCTCGGTGAAATATACCTATGACTGAGATAGCCAATCCTTTGGAACTTTGAGAGAAAGGTGTCAGATAGGTGAGATCTGGCAAATGAAAAGATTACATTCTCAGCATCATCAGAATATCAGTTGTGTTTACTTAACTCTTTTTCTCCAAGGAGGATTTAATTCCTCAAGGCTGGAGAGGAAGAGGGAAAGGCTTGATTTTAAGAAAGAGGGAGAGGAATATTTAAGAGGTATATGCCACCCTGGCTGATAGAAAAAAGAAAAGGTAATATTAAACTTTTTTTTAAAGAAAGAGAAGTATATGTAAACTAAGTACAGTATTAACTTCTATTATCTTATTATGCATTGTTAAAAATCTAGTATTTAAAGTCTAATCAGCTTTTTTAGATTAAATGAAAATTATGAAGTTTAACACAAAATATTTCTGCACCTTTGAAAGAAATGTCAGAATTAGGGAAGTGTAAGGGGGCTGCTCTAGATGACTTGTGGCCCTTTGAGATAGAATTCTGCTGTATTGTTTCTAGTTAAGATTGACAAATTGTGGAAGCCATGTTGTTACCTGGTCACAAGACCTTAACTTGAAAGCAGTAGAAAAAAAGCTAGTACCTGTAACCCAGCCAACATGGAAACAGACCCCTTAGGGTTTGAATATTGTCCTTGTAGTTTGAGGTAGTGATTGCTTATCACAAACTAAAATGTATAAATAACACTTTTAATTGTTGTTTCTAGGATTGGAACCATAGAGCTATTTGTTCCCTATTTGTCTATGATGAGACATATATGAGATTTATGAGATCTCTGATTATTCATTAATTTAGAAAAAAATGGGAATAGTTAAACATTCTATTGATGTGGCTATGAAAGGTTGGTCAAAGCTTCTGTGCTGACCCAATTGAAGAGTGGGGGGCAGAGACCAAAGTGGAAAGAAGAAGAATGCATGTAGGTGTTTGGGGGGAGGTGAGTGAGTGATGTAAGGCCCATGAGTGGTCACTGAACTTCCAGCCAAGGTGAGATAGGGAGACTTTTCTTGAAAAAAAATAGGAAAAGAGAGAAAAGAAAGGAAAAAGAGAAACTAGAAAATCTATTTGGATATGTGATATCCCCTGGGGCTGCAAAACAAAACAAAACAGACGAACCAAAAAAAAAAAACCTCCTGGTCTCAATTCCATGACATGATCTTCCTTTATGAAATTTGTCTAGAGCCACTGTTAGACTGCAGACTTCTGTCTAACCCAGGGGGACAGAAAAGGGGACAGCATCAATATGAATCAGTCTTTTTGTTTTTGATTCCAGCATCCTGTGTGGTTTCTCAAAAAACAAAACACAACCCAAAACAAACAAAAAACAAAAAAAAATCAGTTTCTGTGTGAAAATGATTTTAAGAGTAATTCATGAAATGGAGACCTTAATCTGCTATCGTACAGATCTAATGGAAAATGTGGACTTTTTTTCCCCTTTATTCTTTGCTAATCTGTGAATGATGTCTTCTTCCAATTGAGGTACATTATTTCATAAGTTTTGAATAGTTTACCTCTTCAAACTGGGGTATTTGCTGCCCAAAGGCATAGAAATATACTTCACTCTTGGTTATTTAGTTAGTAAAGAAGGTTTAGCAACTGACCTAAAAACATACCCTTGCAGGCAGTCATAGAGATTCAACCTACAACGGTCACTGATTCCAAGAAATCAAGGTTATGTTTCTTAGAAACATGATGTGATAAGTTAGTGCTGTAATGTCAATAGTATTTGTAGTAGTATTAACAGCAACAGGCGTATAGCATCTCAAGTTCGGCAAAGCTCTTTATAGACATTGTTGCTTGAAAGTGTATTTGATGTGCTGAGAAACCATTATCATGGATTTTTAAGTGCAAAGATTTCCATCCCTAAATCTAGAAAAATCATGTAAAACCTTCCTTTAAAAACTTGGTTTTAAGTTCTAAGACTTTTCTTTCTTTACACATTTCCTCTTATATTAGAATTTAGATGAACACATTTCAATGTAGCATATTAAACATTATTTTCTTGGAGTTGTGTTATTTCTGTCACTGTATAATTGAGAGAGGTTCTATTACTTAGAGGAAAGACATCTAATGAATTGCTGAACCATCTCTCTCATGATGCCAGAGTGCTTGGTTCAATAAGTATATAAACCACAATATGAAATACGCTTAACCTATATTTCTAGGTTTCATTATGCAGCTTCCAAGTATTTTTTTTCATTTTAATCTTTACCATGGTGGTATTTTGTTACTAATTATGAGACCTACTATACAACAAAGGGCCATACTGAGTATTTGGCATTCATTAGAACAGGATTGTTAACAGCATGTATTTCTGCAAATGGAAATTGTATATTGGGTACTTACATTTTCATACTATTGTCCTCATAGTCTTATTTCCCAGGAATGATATTTATTTCTCACTCCAGTTCATCAGATTTTCTGACTTTCAATCATTCAATCATTTCAATCACCCTAATAAATTCTCACCATGATTCATGGGAATAGAAATTATTTGGGTAGCAAATATGGCTGAGTCAAAGAAAAGTGGCCCAAGAGTCACCTATGTATAAATTTCACCTCTCATGCTTCAAAGAAATTTTATCAGGCCTCAGTTTTTTTCATCTTTAAAATGAGGGAACAGTTGTCTGGGCATGATGGCATACACCTGTAAGGAAGGCTTAGTTTTGTGGATCTCTTGAACTCCTCAGCAGCTCTGAACTGCATTAGGCTAGGCTGATCAGGCATTTATACGAAGTTCAACATTAATATGATGTGACTATGGAAGTGGGGAGGGGCCTTCATGTTGTCTTGAGGAATGGCAAACTGACCCTGGTCAGAAACAAAGCAGATTAAAACTCCTGTGCTGATCAGAGTGGCATTGGTGAACTAGGGAGACTCATTTTTTTTGTTTTTAGAGGTTTTGGGACTATATGGTCTATGAAGTAGCCTTCAGTTCTACATTTATGATCACAGCATTTCCTCAACTCTAGATTTTCTCAATTTACCAGCTGGTAGTACTCACTGATGTAATAAAATGTGACTATTCAGGTTTAAATTGCTTAGTCTATACTTTTTGTTGTCTTTGAGTACATAGTGTGTCTGTGTACACTAGTTTTGGTCATCTTATGTCTTGTGTCCTATGTTCCTAGAGAAAAGGAACTATGACTGTTTAACTCCACCCATTTAGTCCCAAGTATAGTTTAGGGTGCCTAAGAAAATAATGTCATCATAAGAAATTCTCAAGTAAAGTTTAGATAATGACTTCTTGAGAATGTTCTTTTTCAAAGGACATATAGACATGAGAAAATATATAAGAGCTCTTTTCATATTAGCCCCAAATTAGAAGCCAAGGAGGTGGCCACTTATTGGGAAAACTGTGCTTCACTAAAGCACACTAACTTTAGTATGTAAATGTAATGAATTATTATTACATCATAAAAATGACAAAATACACAGTTTCAAAAAGAAGTGGGAAGATCTCCGTGAACTGGAGCAGTGAAATAAACAAAATTAGAAGATCAATTTATACAATGATTGTATCATAAATGGAAAAAAAAACAATTTTGAAGGATGGTAGAACTCTGTTTAATGCCATGAAAAGTCTTGATTTGAGAGTATCAAAGATGAAGTATATTATTGACCTGTTTCCAAATGGGTGAGTGTTGCTCTTTGTCCTTCACTCTCCAAAAAGGTGATGCCATGACTTGCATAGACTTATAATAAAGAATGAGATATAGACTTTTGGACATGGTCAGTGTAAGAATTTGCTTTGTTCGATTATGTGTACTTGTTATGAAGGTTTCCTTTTTTTCTAATTTTTCACTTGGTGAGGTGGGGTGAGTAGAGGGAGAGAATATAAATGTTTATTAATAGAGAGAATAATAAAAGTAAATACAATCCAAATTGAATATAAAAATAAAAGGAATTTTTTTTCAGGCATGTCACACTTGGAATCAGGAAGACTTTAGATTAAATGTCTCCTCTAACACTTGATAACTATTTGATTTTGGTAACAACATCTGTGAATATCATGCAATTCTCTGTGACTCATCTACTAAATTATAGAGATTGCAATCTGTAGTGGAGGGAATTTCCATACCAATAAAATCCTAGATCTTTGATATTGTAACACATAGAATAGATACATAATAAATGTTTCAAAAAACATTTATTAGGTGCTTCTGATGTACCATTTCAGGAATGCACATAGGTGACACTTATCAAATACATAACAGCATGCACTTGTGGAGAGACACAAAGGTTCAATGAAAGACCATATACTGCTAGTTTCCTGCACCCTCTTTCCGCCAGGCTACAAACATCCTCAGTTCCATCTATCAACCCCCATATTGCATGGACTTGAGGTTCTTAACCATTCTTGTAAACATTTTCTGGATGCTTTCTAGTTTAGCAGTGCAGACTACTATTCTAGATGCTGGGGTGGGAAATGGAAATTGATTAATTAAGAAATTGCCCTGACCTCATACTGTCTAGTAACATTACACAGCTAACATGCACAACGTACACTAAAATGGTATCTATAATAACCAGTTCTCTATATTATCTACAGTTGAAGGAGCTGGTGCTTGTTAATGACAAGGAGGATAAGGGAAAACTTCATGGGAAAGCCGATCAATGAGATGACCCTTAAGGGTTTTTCTTGTTGATAATATTCCACAATTCACTACCATTAGGTCAAATAATAAACAAGTTTGAAGAGAATCTATCAATTTTTCTCTTCTGCCTGACTCTGAGGGTAAAGTCATTTATTTTGTTATGAGAAAGGAGGGAAACATGTCACACAGTATTTTCTATGAATGGACTGCTATATTCCTTTCTATTTTTATGTAGTCCCATACGACAGAGTCAAGACATCTGGCAACGTTTGGTGAACTAAACTGCCAAGCATTCAAACTATGTTTCAGAGAGTGTGACTCTGATGGCCTAGCCAAGTTTTTGAATGCAAAATACATACTTCCAAAAAGACTATTTTATGGAGAACTCACATGGAGCAGATGATCACATGGTGGTCAGAAGAAGGGATACAAGGACACTCCCAAGGTCTCTCTCAAGAACTTTGGATTTGATTGCGGGACATGGGAGACACTGGCACAGGACCATTCAGCATGACATGCAGCATCAGAAAAAGTGCTGTGCTCTGTGAGCAAAACAGAATTGAAACAGCATAAAGGAAATGTAGGATGTGCAAATTTGGAGTAACTACCATATCTGTGCCCAATCTGTGGTAAAGTATTTTGAGCTTGTATTGGTCTGACCAACCATAGTTGTACACAATGAAGCTTCACTTTATCATCGTAATGTCATTTTGGTCCTCTTTGAGAACAAAAGACAACAACCATTAACCATGCCTATACAGAAAAAAAGTATATATACTCAGAATTCCATATTTACTTCTATATACTCATCTCTAAAAAGAATGCATGTTTTTGATTCTGTGCAAAGCTGAGAAGTAGAAAATGATTTGGAGCTCTGTTATAGCCTATCTCCCCTAGAGATTCAGGTTCAGAGATTTGACATGAGAACAGAAATATTGACAAGCTCCATAGACGGGGCAAGTGGTATTTGTTTCAGCACTGAATGAATAAGCTGGTAGCCAATTAAAAAAGACACAAGAGGGTAAGAGTATATTGCAAGGACAAGGCTAATATGGAAATATGTTTTGCATGACTTCACCTGTATAATTGATACCAAATTACTTGCCTTCTCAAGGCAGGGAGAGGAGAAAATAAGGGAGAGAATTTGGAACTCAAAAATTTTTAAAATGAATGTTAATTTTTATGTGTAATTGGGAAGGGTTTAATGAAATAAATAAACACATATTTTAAGAATAATATATTGCAAGGAATATTGTTATCACCATCAAGGTCAAATATATTAACTCTGAGTTGGATAAAAGGCTCTATATATTGCTAATTTCTATATTTTTTGTTACAAAATTATAGCATATCCGTTACTACCATTCATGCTTTCTAAATGCCTTATACAAACCCAAATTGAAGCTTGAAGATAGAAAAACAAAAAACTAGAATTTCCCCTTTATTCCATTCTTTATATACTTTAGCAAATCCCCTGTTTTTCTCTTTAGGAAAATCAAAGCAGTCTTCAGTTGGAATCAATACCAAAATTCTAATATGAAACATTTGAAATAGCACCAGTTAGCCAGTCATCTGGGATATCCACGTTAGCATATTTTTAGACAGTCAATTGTTTTTCTTTAGAATCACAGAATTTCTCAGATTTTTAGATTTGGAAGGAACCTCAAAGACCATAATGCTTCTTTCTTCCTTCTTTTAAAAATACCTTAAAATGACCTTATCTTTTCATGGAGCTTTTTCAGTGTATAAAGTAATTTATATATTTCAAATGAAAGTATCAGAGCATTTGGTCTTATTTCTTCACCTACCACTCTGTTATCCCAAAGTAGTGGAGAAACCTGTGATTTGATGGTGATAAACTTGCATTTGCAAACTGGACACCTGTTTAAGCTTCCCCAATGGTTCTCTGCTGCATTCATTCCATTAAATGTTGGTACATTTCACTTGATTAATAAAATGAAAATGCTACAAAATCTCCAACATTTACATAGACTCACTAATTATGTACATGATCTCATTAACACTGCAATCAAGTGAGAATTACTTCCAAAGCAATTGAGGAACCTCAATTAGTGTAAACTATGATAGATGAAATGCTTTAAAGCATATTTGAATGATCAGCAGAAACTAGCAAGGTGTATGATAGGCACAAGCACACGTGTGTGTGTGTGTGTGTGTGTGTGTGTATGTGTATACACATGAGAACCTCCTAATGGGAAAATGACCAGCTAGGCTCTTAGATTATATATACCATATTAGAATGTAGAGAGAAAGGATTTTGTATGTTGGTTTATTTGTTTTTTTTTTTTTCCAAAAATTTGAAGTGATCAGATTTTGCCAACAAAGGTTTTGCAGACTATGAGGAGTTTTTTTTATCTTTGTAAACAGTTTTATTCTGAGTTTTACTTCATTTTATCATTAACTTGCCACTGGAAGAGCAGTGTGTTTCTTCTTCATCTCAGAGAGTATGGGCATAGTGGAGAAGAGGTAGATGAGGAAATTCAATTTTCTAAAACAAAAATTCTTTGAATTAAATTCTGTTTTCATATTATCAGTTCCTAATTCATTACCTTGAATTTTCTTGGTGCTTAATAAATGCTCATTGAATTAAATGTTGGTTTCTAATGATCTATGGATTTTTCCATTTTCTTTTCCCACCAAAGAATTTTATTTGCATGCGTGCTTCTGATACTTCCTAGCTGTGTGACCTTGGTTAAATCATTTAACCTCTTTCTTAGGTCTTTGATATTTATTTGTAAATTATTAGGCTAGAAAGCCTCTGAGTTCCCTTCTAGCTCAACATCAATTATTCTCTGACCCAATCTTGGACTTTTAAATAAGCCCACTGATTATAAGCATGCAGGATTTTAGCTGGACCACTGTAACAGAGGTTTGTCCAAGTCCACTGTTTTGTCATCTGAGGTGGAAAAAAAGCCCTCACTCTGATTTAACTCCACAAAAAAAAATCACTTCTCTCATTGGAGCCACAGTTTCCATAAATATAAAATAGCTATACTGAACCTTGCATTACATGTCTCAACTAATGGTTATCAGGAAAGAAAAGTTCTGTATAAAGTTCTATAGAAGTGTGAGCTGTTATTAGTCACAGGAACCATAAAACTTTAGAGCTAGAAGTGACCTAAGAGGTTGTCTTGTCCAAATCTGTCGTTTTCCAAATGGTGAAACCAAGCATGCAAGTTAGCATCAAATAGAAGTCCCAGCTATTCCTAAAGCAATTATTTATTCTATCTGAGAACACGTGGTTTGTGTTCTTGGGTGTCTAGGTACCTTTCTTTCTCATAAAGAAATCGCTATCGCTCTGCAAACTTTTGATACTTCTGTGGGAACAATGAATTGATGAACATATATTCCACTCTTCAATGATAGGATTGTGTAGATCTCAGTTGTGAAATACCTTCAGAGTGAGATGTTAATACTGGCAATATCCCTAGATCATTGGCAGATTGAAGACAGGGCAGGAGGGAGTTCTTCTTTCCCATAAGCTATTTCCTGGTTCCAACTTTCCTGTCAAGGGATTTGTTTTCTCCTTCACCTTTCCCATATCATTTGGTAATGTATTATGAGGTGTGTATAGATCTGCCACAATTAAAGTTCAGAGCCAATATTTTATAGAGATTTGCAGATTTAATGTACTATAAATCATTAGCAAATTTTCTTGTTTTGGAAAAAGATTTACTTCAATCTCATCTTTGTAAAACTGTTCTTTTAGTATTTTTTCAATTAAATCAATAAGCATTTATTAAAAGCTAACTATTTGCCAGACACTGTGTTAAATGCTAGGGACATGAAGGTAGGCACAAAAAAATTCTCGGCTTTCTAGGGGGTTACATATTAAGGGGGAAACGATAAGAAAATAGAAAAAGCAAATAAACAAATAACTACATGAATGAATGGACAGATAAATAAAAGTGCAAACAAAGGAGGAGGAAGGTGACCTTAAAGTCCTCTCCTCCCCCCAGTCTCAACACTCCCCAGGCATAGAAGATAGAGTGTGGAAATATGGCACACAGATGGCAGACAGAGAGTTTGCATGAGAAACAGCATAATGTCAAATATTTTGTGTGAAAAGAAATGTATAACAATCCTGGGAAATGAAGCGTTGGGACTACATGATTTCAAAGGTCCTTTTCAACTCAGGGTCCATGATTCCATGAAGCAGTACATCCAGAAGCAATCTACTTAATTTGTGTATCATCAAACATTCGTATCCCTGTAGCCTTTATGCATAGAACCACTTGTGTTGATAGCTATGAAAAATTACAAAAGATAGGCTCATTTTAAACATTTACTGATTCACATTTTCTTTTGAGATGATGGGACAACAGGTCAAATTCAAGAACCAAGTTGTTACCCTTTAGTGACAAATAATAATAAAAGCTAGCATGTATATATATATATATATATGTATGTATGTATATATATGTATATATGTATGTATATATGTATGTATGTATATATGTATATATATGTATGTATATATGTATGTATATATGTATGTATATATATTAAATATATACACATGTGTGCATATACATATATACACACACACTCTGAGGTTTACAAGATATATAACAAACACCTCCTTTTCTCCTCACATCAACTCTGGGATGTAGGTCTATTATTAGTTCCATTTTACAGATGAAGAAACTGAAGCAGGAAGAAGTTAAATGACTCTCCCAGAGACTCACACATAGTAAGCAGTTGAGGTCAAATTCAACCTCAGGGCTTTGTGATGATTGGTGTACCACTCTATCCACCGTATCTAGCTGCCTCCAATATTGCTAACAGTCAAAATCAGAAGTTACTTAGTTCAGTACTTGGATGGGCCTCTCACTATGGTGGATACTCCTACCAATGAGGCAATTTGCCCCTCATCAGTACCTTCTCTTTCTGTGTGATTCTTGTCCATGTCCTCCAGTAAATGCTCTAAAGAGTAGTGAGTTAAAGACCTATCTTGTTCTGGTCTTTCTAATCACCTCCCACTTCTAGTCAATATAGTAAATTTATAAGTAGCCAGCATAAAGCAGCAATAGCAGAAAGCGAGACTGAAAGGAAAACCTAGAAGTAATATGCAAACTTTCACAAAGGTCAAAGGAAGATAATTTTTGAATTGTGTTATATATTAGCCAAAACTTGCTTCCTGGGAAATATGTACTGAATCAGAGGAATTCATCTGGATTTTGTTGTTGGGGCTTTTGGTCTTTTGATATCCAAATCTCAGAAAAATTACAGAAGTCTGTAGTAAGACAAGAGAACCCCAAATAGTGCTGATAATTTTGAAATAATTTGGATTTGGCAACTTTGAGATTATAGGAATATATTAATGAACTAACCTCAAGGTGGCACATTATCTGTTAGTCTGTTCCCTTTCTAAACCCTATAAAAATGAGACTTTAAACTCCTGTACCCCCAGTCTTGTCTCCACCCCAGCATTCTTCCATCTCCTAAGAGTTCATGATGCTCAAGGACTCCCAACTCCAATCCATGGTTATGTGAGTCGTCCCCCTCCGTCCTCTTCTTCATGGTTTCTGCCTTCCTTCACACCCGATCCCCTGTTTCTTCTTTGTCTGTTTCTGTAACCTTCTTTTGCTACTTATCTTTACACTTTCTGTGCCATTTGCCATTATACCTTCCATGCCTTATTAAAGTGTGTTTGCAGCTTCACTTCTATTGCCATTGTGGTATTTCCCAATGAGTACCCAAAGAATTGAGCATTCCTATTTCATAATTTCATAAATTAATGAGCAATTGAGGGGGTCTACCCACAGTCTTATGGACATTCATCTATTTCTCTTCATATTGAATGGTTATGACTTAGTTCATGGCCTACCCTTTTTTCTCTAATTTCTCTAATGACATTCTTTATATCTATTCTCTTATGCAATTCTTAGGTGGTAATACAATGTCTTAGAAATTTATTGTGGGACAACTAGACAGACAAAGATAGTGTAAAGATCAATCAAGTTGAAACACAGACCTGATTTCATTGACTCAACAAATAGAATTCAGTTCATACTACACATACATAATCCATAGGTAATAGTCACATAGACAGTGGTAGTTTTACTGTACGTTCATGAAAGCATTAAACTTTAGAAATGGATTAGTTAGTATCATTAAGTATATAAATGTGTATTGAGTGCTTATTGAATGCTTAACCTTGTGGGAGAACTTCAGTGCCTATGTGGGTACCTAAAATTCAACAGAAGATAAGGAGCATGAATAAACCTAAGGCTATGGCACCTAATCTTATGCTCTTACAACAGATCATATCTGCTTGTTTCAAATCTGTGAGAACTCCTCTGACAATACTGAAATACAATATTTCTTCTTTAGAATTGTGCTTTAAAGTATTGATTGCTCTGGGGAGAAAACTCTTGTCTCCTGAGTGAACATGGGACATTTCAGGCTGAGTTTTTCCTATTAGTTCAAACTCAGAATGATTAGCACCACCTCCTACTGCTGCAGCTAGCTATAGATCATTTATGTTTCGCTTTTGTCCAGTTATGGTCAAAGTCTCATTGGTTTTTCAGGCTTTTTTAGTTAAATATTGGTATTGTCTTTATTTTTCGTTTCCTTTCCTTCCTTCCTTCTTTCCTTCCTTCCTTCCTTCCTTCTTTCCTTTCTTCCTTCCTTCCTTCCTTCTTTTCTTCCTTGACATAACTTTGGGTTACTCTCTCTGCCTTATTAAGTCTTTCCCTGCTCTAGTGTATTTTCCACTCTACTACCAAAGTGATCTTCTTAAAGCATAGGTCTGATCATATGTCACCCCATTATTCAATAAATTCCAGTAGCTCCCTATGACCTATAAAATCATATATAGAATTCTTTGTCTTTTAAAGCCTTTTACCACCTGTCCTCCTACTACATTTTCAGTCTTATTGCACTTTACTCCTCCGTAGGTACCCTTCAAACAAGTGACACCAAACCTCTTTCTGTTCCATGCTCCTGACAATCTTCAGATTATGAATCTATTGGTTATTCCCATGGCCTGGATTGCTCTCCTTCCTTATCTCCACCTGTTGGATTTCCTTCAAGATTTGGCTAAAATCTCTTTGCAAGAGGTCTTTCCTTCCCTCTTCCCCTTTCCCCTAGCACCTTCCCTCTGTGATTACTTTTAGTTTACACTGTAGATATCTTCTTGTTCATATCTACATATCTAGTTATTTGCATGTTTTCTCCCCCATTAAGATGTAAACTCCTCAAGGACAGAGCCATTTTTTGCCTTTCTTTGAACCCCCAGCTTAGAAAAGCACCAGGCAAATAATGAGTGCTTAATAAATGCTTCTTGTTAGATTAGCAGAAAGAACCCTGGTTTTAAAGTCAGAAGACAGTGGTTCACAGCCTGGTTTAATCACTTGCTATCCACATGACCTTGAACAATTCATCCAATATTTCTAGGCCTCAATTTTCTCTATCTATAAAATTCCATCTATAAAATGAGGTAATTGGACAGACATGGTGGCATCTAAGTTCCCTTTCTGCTCTAAATCTATGCTAATCCCATGAATCAATGGGCACAGTGTGTGCACTGTCCCTTGCAATTCTCCTCTGCCTTCCATACCATAGAATGTGTCTATTCTACTGCACTGCAGTAGTCACATCACCAATCTGGAGGCACTCATTTGCCATGATGGGCTATTCACATATAAGCGTGTCGTATTTTAATTATATTTTATTGAACATACCAAATGAAGGTTCATTTTAATGACAAACAAATGCATATTCAGGGGGAAAAAGAGTTCTACAAACTATGTTGTACTTTTTAGGGGAAAGAATAAAATTCCTCCTCTAGCTAAATTGCAAAGAGCTTTACAATAAAACACTAATGTTTATTTTCTCAAATAAAAGAAAAGGAATAAAAATCCCTCAATCATACTAATGGAAAACAATTTTATCATAAAAACTTCATATTATTTTGTTTCCTACTTTGAGTTTCACCATGTGTCAATGCAATGTTACAGTAGAGTGGCAAGGTTGCTGTGGTAGAAAGGAATTGTGAACTTCTCCACTGCGGAAAATTACAAGATAACTCAGGGCAATCTTTGATGCTTTTTTCTCTTTTGCTCTCATGTACAATAAATTGACAAGTCTAGTGTCTTTCTTTTCTATAAAAATCATTCACATCCTACTGCTTCCATCTCTACCAAAATATTTCTTCAGATTCTGGTAGCCTTACATGGTTGAGAATGACATCTTTCTAGCTAATCTCCCAGACACCAAGCTCTCACTCTAAAACATTTCATTTGCAAGGTTCCATACATACCATTCATTCATTCAGTCACTAAAAAAAAGATAATTAAATACCCTTCTATGTGTAGAGTTTTATGCTATAGGATAAGGTGGGCAGACAAAAAAATAGATGACCAGTGCCTTGTCAACATGGAGATTACAAACTTAATAAGGGATAATGCACAAATGTAGATGAATCAATCAACAATTATTTATTAAACCTCAATAATGTGCCAGGAACTATGTATGCTAAGCAGTTCAGATACAAGGAGAATAATATATATGTGTGTGTGCACATATGCATGCATACACACATGTATATTTGCCATTAAAGTGAACCTCCATTTAGTATGTTGAATAAAACATAATCAAAACAATCCCTGTCCTCAAGGATCTGATAGTCTAATAGGGAAGACAATATAGATAGAGAGACACACACACACACACATATATATATGTATGTATATATTTATATATGTGAGTACATATACACACACATACACACACACACACACACACACATATATATATATGTATATATATATATACATATATATATATGTACCCACAGAAGGTATACAAAATGAATATTAGGTAGTTTTATAGGGATAGTATAAGCAGACATGGGGAGGGATATTAGGAACAGCTTTGTTTAGGAAGTGAATTCAGAAGGAAACCAGAGATTCTGAGAGGCACAAGTTACACATGTGGGACAGCCAGTACAAAGGTACAAAGTGGGAATATAAAAAGTCAAGGTGACCAGAATATACAGTGTTATATAATAAGTAGAGTGAAGAAGAGTAAACAAAAGTGGCATGTGAGAATTGAAGGGGAAAGGTCATTACTAAACATCAATGGAAAGACCACAGAAGATTTTCTGAAGCAGACGGTATTTTAATTGGGTTTTGAGGGACAAGTGAAGTCGGTAAGGAAAGCCATTCTAGAAAGAGGGATTACTGTGAGCAGACTTGTGGGCAAAGAACTGTAGAGAGTTTCCATGGATAAGAGTGAAAAAGGTTAAAGCACATTATACATGGAGGGGAGCAATACGAGATAAAGAAGCACAGGCTGATGTCATGTTGTCTATGGCTTTGGATGCCAGATAAAAGTATTGGAACTTGACTCAGTAAGAGTGTGAGGACAAATCTATGTATGATTATAATTATTTCACAGTGTTATGATTGATAGATTAGAACTGAGCAGAGAATGGAAGTAGAGAGACCTGAAAGGAAACTAGTACAATAACTTGGGCTTGTCAATGTTCTTCCTAAAATATGGTGGTCAGAATTGAACATAGTATTATAGATGTACTTTGATAATTGCAGAGTACAGTGGAATAAACTGACCCCCTCATTACAGACACCATATTTTTATCAATGCAATCAAAGATTACGTAAGCATTTATTTTGGCTCCTGCATCATAGTTGGCTTACAGTCAACAAACATAGCCAGGTCTCTTCTCTTCTCTTCTCTTCTTTTCTCTTCTCTTCTCTTCTCTCTCCTCTCTTCCTTCCTTCCTTCCTTTCTTTCTTTCCATGTCTCTTTTATATAAACTTCTATATTATATAACTTCTATATTGTCTCCTTTCAGTACTTGCACAGATTTTAAATTTAAGCAAAGAACTGTGCATTTATTCCTGTTAGATTTCATCTTATTAACATTATTGATAAGATATTTCCTGATTCCTAATTTAGTCACTGAAATTAGGTAGCCTTCTCAGCTTCATATCAACTGTAAATTTGATACACATGCTATTTTTGTTAAACATATTGAGCAGAGCAGGACCAAGGAGAGAATCTATGGTAGCCCACTGCAGACCTCCTTGTAAGTCACTATTCATGTCAGTCAGAATACTTTGATTTTGACTGTTCGACCAAATCTGAATCCACCTAAATTATATAATTATCCAAACTATGTTTCTTCATCTTATTCACAAAGATATTGTGAAATAATACATAATTTCTCATGTACTATCCAAGTAAAGTTTGTCTAGTATATTCCTCAGATTTAGTAGTCTAATAAACCCAAAACAAAGAACAATGAAGTTATGGGCATGAGTTATTGTTAATGCGCTGGTGCTGCTTTGAGGCAATAATGTTTTCCTTTTATATTGCTTCCACACTATAATTTTAATGATTATGTCCTAGAATTGAAGTGAAGCTCACTCATGTATAATTTGAAGAACCAAGGGTGAAATTTACGTAGGCCTCTTACTTAAATTATCAAATACATCAAAGCAATCTGTTTTTTGTAAACAGTAGATTTTTATTAATAACTTTTGTTTTAAATTGACTGGATTTTCTCTTGCCTCTTCTCTATGATGGTGTTATCTCATGACAAAGAATCTTAAAAGCAGGAAAAAAATCAGCCAAAAGTATCAACACAATGAAAAAAACTATGAATTACTATCACTCCACCCATTCTAATTTGCAAGTCAAGTGAGAAGTGTTAATTCTTTGGAACCAAACTTATTCTTTACATTTTCACAATCTTGAATTTTTATTGGGATTTTTTCAGTTGTTAAGGTCTTGTATAGTTTTTACCTAGCTATGCTTATTTTGCTTTACGTCAATTTAAATATTCTCTTACTATCACCTTACTTGTTTCCTTGTTTCTATTTTTTGTTCCATCTTTGCCCAATTGAAAGCTAAAAGATCTGAATGTTCTTTGTAATTTATTATTAGCATTCTCTCCTCTCCCCCTTTCCATCACAAGCAGCAGTTTATTTGGTCTTTGAGCTTACAGACTAGACTTGGAGTCAGGAGGACTCAAGGTCAAATTCTACCTCAGATGCATGATAGCTATATGACCTTGGCAAATCATCCAATATCTTTTAGTTTTAGTTTCCTCATCTGTAAGATGAGGACAATAAAATCTGTAGTACTTGACTCAATGAGTTGTTATGAGGTTCTGTAGATATTTACATCTTAAAGGAGCAGAAAGTCCATCTAATCTATGTCTCCTTTGTTTGGATAGTGTGGTAAAGTCATTCAGGTGTTTAAATGAATTATCCATAAGCTAATAAATGTTTATTAAGTTCCTGTGCATCAGAATTTTAGCTAGGGCTTAAAGGAAATCAGGCAGCAGAAATGAGGAGGGATAGAATGTAGAAGACAACCAGTGAAAATTCACAAAAGGTGAGTGTCTTATTGGAAGCCAGTGTCAATGAATGGAGCAAGTAGTGGTAGTGGAGGTATTATAAGGTGTAAGAATAATAGAAAGGTGGGAGAGCAAATATGAAAGACTTTGAAAGCCAAACAGATGATTTTATATCTGATTTTAGCAGTGATAGGGAACCACTGGAGTTTATTTAATGGAAGAGGGTATGACATGGTCAGATCTTTGCTTTTAGAATAATCAGTTTGATAGCTGAGTGAGGGATCAATTGGAAGGGAGAGACTTTTGTAGCAAGCAGATCAATCTGTAGGCTATTGTAATAGTCTAGGTGTTAGATGATGAAGGTCTGCACCAGGGCAGTGGTAGTATCAGAGGAAAGAAGGAGATATAGAAGAAGTGTTACAAAGGTAACATCAGCAGGTGTTGGCCACAGTTTGAAGATGGGGGGATGGTAAGAGAAAATAAAGAGTTGAGGATGGTGTACACCTAGGATGCTTAGGAGGATAGGGGTACCCTTGACTGTAATAGATAAATTTGGCAGTGGAGAGGTTTGGGGGAAAAGATAGTGAGTTCCAGTTTGGATGTGTTGATGTATATGATGTTTTCAGGACATCCAGTTCAAGATGTCTAGTTAGCAGTAGATGTGAAAGTGGAGGCCAACCAAGATAGAAGGACCGAATAAATAGATTTGAGAATTCTCAACGTAGAGTTGATAAATGAATTCTGGGAACTGATAAGATCAAGTGAAATAGTATAGTGAAAGAAGAGAAGAGAGCCCAGGACAAAGCCATGTGGGGCACCCATGGTTAGAGAGTCAGACCTGGATGAAAATCTGGCAAAGAAGAGGTCATATAGGTAAGATGAAAACCAGATGAGGACAGTATCACAAAACTAGAGAAAAGTGTATCAAGAACAGGGTGATCAATAGTGTCAATGATTGCAGAGAAGTCAAGTAAGATGAGGACTGAGAAAAGTCCATTAGATTTTGCAATTGAGAGATGGTTAATAACTGGAGAGAGCAGCTTTGGGTGGAATAGACAAACAGGACTCATTGAGGAGACTGAATAATCATGGCTAACATTTATATAGTTCCCTAATGTTTGCAAAAGCACTTTACATACATTAGTTCACAACAACCTTGTAAAGCAGGTGCTATTATTTTAACTATTTTATGGATAAGACAATTTTAGGCTCAGATCAAGTGTCTTGCACAAGGTCAATTACTATCTTGATTCCAGCTTTATGACACTTAGCACCCCAGCATACTGTCTCAAAGAAAGAAAAAGAAACTTTTAGTTTAAATTCCTTCTGATCAAGTCAACTGTTCTCTAGGCAAATTACATTCTTCCAGATCTTTATTAGATAGACCTATTTCTGGCTGAGAGCCCATCATTCCTGTATTAGGATACAGGAAATTAGCTGCAGTTCAGAAAGCCAAATCTTTTTCTCTGAAACCATCTTCTTTGCCAGCTGTTCACATCCTACATACTCCTTTATCTTCATAAGCCCCAACTTCCACTCAGCAGCAGTGATGAAAACATCATCTGTGTCCCTTGGTCTTTAAAAGTGCTGCCAAGATCTACATCATTTCCCCATCAAAATTATTTCCTGCTAAGGTTCTTGAAAAGTACTTTTTGGAATTCATCCCTGCATTTGTTACCAGAAATAGTCATCAGTTAGATTTTCATGTATTAGGAAGTGTCCTATAGAATCTGAAGATCATGGATTTTGACCTGGAAATGACCTAAGAAACCATCTCCTCCAAACCCTTCACTTTACAGATGAGGAAACTGAGATCTACAGAAGCTTAGTGATTTGTATAAAGGTCACACAACAAGCATCAGAAATGGAATTCAAATCCAGGTGCAGTGACTACAAAGCCAGGGCTATTTCCAAGCCTAGACTCATGCATGACTTAGGAAGAAGCCTCTGAATTGTTTGCTTCAGCTCACTCTATGTTGACCTTTGTACTCCTCACAAGATTACCACATGATTCTAGTTACTTTATCTAGTAACAGAACTGTCTTCATACGTCTTATGATGATGACTTCCACAATACATTTCTTCTTTCTGTAGCCAGTAAAGAGTTTCTGTGAAATTTATAGAATTATACCTCCCCCTTTCCTTTATTTTCCTATTGATAGGACATTGCTTACTCCTTAAGCTGGTACAGATCTACCCTCTAGGAGAAAAACCTCTATGGAGAATAATTCTCATTGAAACCATATTTCAATTGGAAGATAAACTATGGACTAAGTATATAGTAGAGGTTTATTTTTTAAAGTATTTATAGGTTTTATTAATTTCCAGACTTCTGATTTCATTGGCATGGTAAAGTCCTGATGTGGAAACTCTTGAAGTCACAAGTGAGAGTCATAATTGAGACTCAGATCTCTTACTTAAACTATGGCAATTTTCCCCACATTGCACAATAGCTATGCAGAGGGCACAAAGAAATTGGAGGCAGAGGAGTATATGTATTGGGATGGGATGGGGGCATGGTTAGTACAAGGTTTGCTCAGTGTTCAGAGAAGATTAGTACTTACTGTGTGAGGATTTGCCATGTCCTTTACAAGGCTGCTCATCTACTTTTGGTGTCCACTTTCACCCAACTCTCACCTGTTTTCCAAGAAACATGCAGCATGCCCAGCAGCAGGGTAACTTACAGGCTTCAAACCCATTAGTTAGTTAAGGGGATGTCTTCCATAAGCATATGAGGACTTTCTCAAGTGGAATAATTTTGTGATGGATAAGATAAAAATATTCCAAAGGTCATGAAGGCGACTGAAGCAAGTGCTGTGGTGTGCTTGGTCAGGTATCAAAGGTGCCAAGGTCATCCACTGCATCCCAGGTCCACCTCCAGTCATCTTAACTTTTGTCCCACCACTGCACTTAGATACCTCTGGAAGAGTAGGGCTGCTGATGTTTTGCAACTCTGCCCCACTTAAATCTAGTTCACAAGTAAGTCAAGGTATCATCCACAATTTTGTTGGTCCTCTTAGAAAACAAAGGACAAACAATCAATGCAAATTGATTCCTGTTCTACAACTTACAATCTTAGGTTGCTAAGTGTTGTAGAGTGTTGAACCTAGAGTCAGGAAGACCTGAATTCAAATCTACTCTCAAGCATTCACTGTATATGTGACCCTACATAAATCACTTAGTTTCTGTCTGCCTCAGGTTCCTCATTTGTAAATGAGGATAATGATACCTACCTCCCAGCATTGTTTTGAGTAGAAAATGAGCTGTTATTTGTAATGTGCTATATCAGTGCTAGCTCATATTATTATTTTTATTAGGGAAAAGTCTGAAGCACTAAATGTTCAAGAGATATTCCTAGAGTGACATGTCAATGTCTATCAAAGGCCAGGGTTGAATTCTGATCTTTCTGAGTCCAAGGCTGGTCCATTATGCCAGTACCAAACTGCCTCTTAATTTAGTAGAGTAGAATATTGGTCTCTAAAGCAGGAGTTATGTTTCCCTAGAGGATCATGATATGATTCCAATGGGTGGATGATCAGAAGATGGTTTACCTTGTTCCTTCCCAGTCATAACCAATTTATTGCTAACTAATCAACCAGTGTTGGTTATATTCTTATTATGTGTCAGGCACTGTGCTGAGTACTTGGGATACAAAGAAAAAGAAAACTATGGACCTGAATCCAACTCAATTACATGCTTACATCACCCATTATTGCTTGATACTTCATCATTCTGCCCCATCCCATCTCTGGCTTCTCATGGCTAGCCTAGGAATTGCCTCTTCAGGGAAGTTATAATCTAACTCCAATCCAGGCACAGATACAAAAAGCAAGGGCAGTATTGAAGTGAACATTATTTCTCCCTGGGGCCCCTGGGTTGAGAGATATCTGTTAGGTTGCTGAGTAGGGTTGGATAACCTTGCCTAGCAGCAGCATTCTGTTGGGGTCCTGTCAAAACGTTATTCCCCCCCTGGGTTGCGAAATATCTGTTGAGTTGCTAACAGCCATTTTCTGTTGGGGCCCCTTGCCTGGCAACAACTTGTGCCCCCCTTGTCAGAACTGTTCCAGTTTGACCCCCTTTGCCAGGCAATCACTTTCTGTTGGGCACCCCGCTTCCTGACAACCATTATCTGATTGGGATCCTTTCCTGGCAACTACTTTCTGTTGGGCCCCCTTGCCTAGCAGTGATGGGCCCCCCTATCAAAACTGTTCTATGAGAAATGTTTGTTGTAGAAACTGCAAGGCTATACTGAGAAGCACCAAAATGCTTAAAATGCACACACCCACCTTAGTTTGGGGCTGTCTCCTCTGGGTTTTTCCATGAGGCAGCCACCAGCCTGGCTAATAAAGACACTCAAAATTCCCAATTGACTTTTGCCTGTGAATTTTTCGGTCCGTCCATTTCAGTATCACTGCTTCCTTTCAAGGTCCTCACACTCTAGTCACCAGATCATCTTGGTACTATTGATAGATGGTCCTTAGCAAGTGAGCCCTGTACTCTACAGCAAGAATAGGGAAGAGCCTGCCTCTATATGTGGTGTGTATGTGTGTGCATGTGTATGTATAAGACTGAACTGTGTAGGACCAATGGGCATGATTGGGTTTTGATTTGCTTCTCAGATCCCATTTCATTATCTCTGCTTCGGAATTTTCATTGATTCCAGGATTCATAACCTCTGTATCATCCTCTGCTCCTCATTCTCACTCTCTCCACATATACAGGAAAGTTGCCAAATCTTGTTTCTACCTCTAGCACATATCTTTTATTTGTCCTCCATTTTGCAAAGTGTCCCAGACTGACTATCCTCCATTTCCCTACTAGCTATGCTTCTGACCATCCAGACCTAGTAAGCATTATCTCAGCTACCTTCTCACAGTGGAACTTCCCTCTGCCTCTCTCCTCCCCTTCTCTTATGGGCGAGCTCCTTCCAGGATCACTATTTTTGGGGGGAGCACAGCAAGGCCATCTCTCATTCCCTTCCTTGTTAAGCTTTGGGCTGCAATTTTCTCCTTCTTGTCATTAAGCTGGTACCTCTCCCCATATTTCAGGTCTATTTTATGTGTTATTCTTCTTCATTAGAATATAAATTCCTTGAGGGCAGGAACTAGCTTTTTATTTGCATCCCCAAGACTTCACAATATATCGAGCACATTGTAAGCATTTAATAAATGCTTGCTGCTTGCCTGTCAGTCCAAAGTCTACCTCCTCACAAATAGTCAAATATAGTAGAGGATCCCTTCACCTCTTACTTGATCTGTTACAATAAGTTCCTCATTGTTCTTGTCTCCAGTCTCTCCTGACTCTAACCTCTCCTCCTCATATCTAGCAAATTGATTTTCAGCAAGTGCTAAGCGTGATCTTCACCTTCACTACTCCACAAACACAAGGGGCTCCCTATTGATTTTGTAGATTTTTTAGGCTTTGTTTGCTGTTTAGCATAATGAGGTTTATTTTGTCCAAGGCTTGCTCTGTGTCAGTTGTTATAGTGATGGTTTTGGATGATGCTGTTTTTAATAAAGGTTATGCTAATTTATTAATATCAAACCATACTTACCTCCTTGATCTAAACCCAGTTTGTTCATGGTAAAGTAGGTGTGTGTGTGTGTGTGTGTGTGTGTGTGTGTGTGTGTGTGTGTGCATGTGGTAATTCCTTTAGATTTCTGGCCAATATTTTAATTAAGACTTTTGGATTACTATTTATTGAAGATATCTCTCTGTAGCTCTCATTCTTTGCTTTATTTTTCACTGGTTTAAGTGATAGAACTATGTTTCTTCATCATAACAGTTTCATCAGAATGCTTTCCTTCTCAGTTTTAGAAAATAGTTTATGTAGAATAGGTTTTAATTGTTATTCAGAAGTTTGATTGAATTTTTCTCTAAATTCATTTGGAATTATTCCCTCCCCTTACAAGTAGTTCAATTCCTCATTCTGAAGCTGGATTATTTAAGACTTTTGGCATTGTGTTAATTTAAGTAGTTCATATTTTATAGATAATCTTGTATTTATTTTTAATGATTAGTTTTATTTACATTGAGTTATTTATAAAATTTTGTTTATTTTTCCAGTATTGAGATTTTTATCTTCTTCATTTAATTTTTAAATTTAATTTTCCTTCCTCTTTTTAAACATTTTGGCTAAAATTTTATTAACATTTCTGGTATTTTCAAAGAATTAGTTTTTATTTTTGTTATCAGTTCTATAGTTCTTGGTTCTGAAATTTTCTATTTCTCTTCTAATTTTAAAAATTTTCTCTTTCATGCTAATTTTTGGTTTATTTGTCATTTCTATAACTTCTTAAACTGAATACTCCATTCATTAATCCTCTCTTTTCCTGTGCTATTATTCTATATTGTTAGACCTATAATTTTTACTCTGAGGACTGCATTAGCTACAGTTTCTATTTCTTCTTTGATCCACTCCTTTTTTTCAGGATGTTGTTTTTATGCCTACATTTTGGCCTATATTTATTCCCTGAGCTCCCTTGTATGTTTAATGTCACAATTAGTTCATAGGATAGGATTTAGAGCTGGAAGAAACCTTGGAGTTCATCTGCTCTGGCCTGTTTGGATTTCAGTATCTAATATTACAATGGATTGCTAAGAGCTCTTTGATATAAAAGATATTAATATGCCCCCAGGTAAAAGTAGTTCCCAAGGTTGTTAAAAAGTGGTTTCTTGGGGTGTCAAGAGCTCACTGACAGAGTCATTAAAACAAACAAAAACACAAATCTGTTCTTCCTCAGAAGGCCAACAGCTAGATTCCAGAATAACCCATCTGAGGGCAAAATAATTCCCTGCATAGTTTCCTTGCTCAGAACAATCCTGGGTGAGATTGTGAGGAATTGACTCAGTGCTTTCCAAGTTCCACTAATAGTTTGGCCCATATCATCCTCTACCCCTCTCATTTTCACAGGAGGAAATAAGTTCAGAGAAGTGACTTTGCTAAAGTTTTCATAGATTCAAACTCAGGTCCTGTGGTACCCTAGCCCATGATCTTTCCACCTCCCACACTGACTGTGTCTACAGACATTCTGGTTTAGTTACAGGAGAAAGAAAAATGTGAAATGTACAAAGGACAAGTCCAGGAAAATTAATTTTAGGAACAATATATCACTCTCAGCTACTGGGGAGCAGAGAAGGTTTCACAGAGGAGGTTGGAATCAAAATATGAATTGAACCTTTCAAGAAGTGAAACACTTCAGCAGACACAAATAGGAGTTGGGAAGTGTCCTAAGCATGAGAACTTGGCAGAACAAATGGCATGGAGGATGGAGAGGAGTTCAGTCTAATTTGTCTAGAATACAGAGAAGGTGATTAGAAGAAAGCATTGCTTAAGATGAACAGTTTCCCCACTACTTGTTATATGAGATGAGTTTCTGGATTTTAAGGGTGTTTTCATAGTCTTCCTTCACTAGTTTATATCCTAGGGTTCTGCTGACCTGCTTGGTACTTACAACTATATGTAAGCTTCTCCAAAATGTTTCCAAAATGAAACTCCATGCTCCGTAATCACAGCAGCGGGAGAACAAGAATCAAATTTTTGTCCAAAACATCCTCTGTTGCCCATTTCCTTCTACGATCCTTTGTGCACTAACAGTGTCCAAATGTTTTCCCCGGGTCTCAGGTGATGCTTGCATTTCAGACAAGTTTTTATAATGGTGCTAAGTTGAAAGAGTAACTGATATATTTTTGAAATTTGTTTCATATTCTAAATAAAATCAGTACAATTAATATTTTAACCAGCCATACTATTTAAATGACACCTAGAATATTTTTTAATGAAAATATTCTAAGCCTTTAATCCTGAAAGAAGTAGAAAAACATAATGAAAAGTGTTATACCTGGAAATAGGAGACCCTGGTTTGAATGCAACTCTGTCATTTACAAACTATATAACTGCAATCAAGCTATTCTAAGCTTCAGTTTCTTCATTTATAATACAGGAATGATAATATTTGAATTGCTAATTGTAACAGCAAGGACCCTGGCATACACAGGAGGGCCTGCTGTATAGGATCTTAGATCTGCCTTTCTAAAAGGAAAGCGACTTTTGAAGGGTCAACAATTTACATTAATCAAGTACATATCTCATTCACTTAGTTCAGGGGAAAAAGTCAGCACTTGAACTTCAGAGAAAATACAGAAAAAGAAAGATCGATAGACAGGGCTTCCAATTGTGTGACCATAAGCAGTACATATATCGCAGATCCAACAGTCTGACTATTACATGTATACATAGTTACCAGAGAGGGAAGCACCAACATCTGGGAGGGGGATGCGGTCTGATCTGGCCAAACTTCCAATGAGTAAGCCCTAAACAAAACCTCACCGCAGAGTATATATACACTTTTCAAAGCCAGAGAGCATCACAATGCTTGAGAACCAGTGCCTCATTAGAAATTAACAAAAGGTGTGGGCCTTCCTACAAAACAACAAATCTCCCCAGTCAAGCTTCCCTTAATGGGTAGGGGAGGATCTTTAACTCATTAATATTATACTAATTTCTCAGGATTGTTGTAAGAAAAACTCTCTGTAAATCACATAGTTCTATGAAGGTGTAAACTAGTGTAACTTGGGAGTTCAAGACTGGTTCATCTGCATAGGATTCTCCTCATTGGTAGAGAGAACTATCACTCCATGGATGAGGGGCAGAGTTAATATAAAAACTTAGGAAAGGTAAGGTCTTCTACTTACAACTTCTGGCTTATAGAGAGGACACCAAGGTAGAGAGTCTTATGCAAATATACTAGACTTGAACCCTAGTTTAGATTAGCATTATCTAATTGTGGCAGGATATGATGTCTTTGCTCCCAGAAATCTGAGTATAAGAGGGAAAAAAAAACATTCACTAGTCAGCTAGGTGGCTCAGTGGATAGAGTGCTGAGTTTGAATTCAGGAAGACCTGAATTCAAATTTGTCCATAGGCTTTTAATAGCTGTGTGAGCCCGGGGCAAATCACTTAACCTTTGTTTGACTTAATCATCTAAGGAAGGAAATGTCAAAGGACTCCAGCATCTTTGCAAGAAACCTTCATGGACAATATACTCGATGAGGTCACAGAGTTGGACATGCTTCAACAATGACAACAAACTCTTTTATAGTGGAATCCCCAAAAGATTCCCTTCACTAGATAGATTTTTTTTCCCTTTTGTGAACATATTAGAAACTAAATTCAGGGGAATAACTTTGGAGATACCTTTCTATTAACTATCATATGCGAAAAATTCTGACTGCCTGAATTGTAGTTTAAAGGTTCCAAAACCCTCAACAGATACTGTTATCATGTTAATAATGTCAAGTAGAGAAGCTAACATCATTCCACTTCTCTGACCAAAACATAAAACAGATCCTCAAAAGAACCAAGTTAAGAAGAAATATTTCCTTTTTGGATGTCAATAGCAATTGCAGCCAGCCTTAGCATAAGATATATTATTTATACAATTTACAAATACAAGCAAAAATGTTGCAAGAAAAGATGAGGGTCAGATGACTAGAAGACACTCTTCAAAGAAAAAAACTCAATAGGAAGGAGGCAAGTAAAATTATACCAAGAAAGTATTATCAAAAGCAAACAAAAAAGAGCTGGCTACTCAAAGATTTCCTGGTACATTATTTGCAGGAAAAAAAGAAAGTCATCTAAACATTCAGTGATAAGGGAATTGGTTAAATAAATCATGGCACTGCTTTCATTGAGGCTGACAAGTATGAAGACTGTAAAGAAATCTTTTTTAGAATTTTAAAATTTTATTTTTATAATGTATTTAAGTTTTCAACATTCATTTCCACAAAATTTTGAGTTTCAAATTTTCTCCCCATTTCTCTCATCCCCCACCCCAAAACACCAAGCATTCTAATTACCCCTATCACCAATCTGCCCTCTCTTCTAACATCCCTCCCTTCCCTTATTCCCATCTTCTCTTTTGTCCTGTAGGGCAAGATAAATTTCTATACCCCATTACCTGTATTTCTTATTTCCTAGTTGTATACAAGAACAATACTCAGTAGTTGTTCCTAAAACTTTAAGTTCCAACTTCTCTTCCTCACTCTCTCCCCACTCTCTTCCCATTGGGAAGGCAAGCAATTCAATATAAGCCATATCTGTGTAGTTTTGCAAATAACTTCCATAATAGTCATGTTGTGTAAGACTAACTGTATTTCCCTCCATTCTATCCTGCCCCCCATTTCTTCTATTCTGTCTTTTGACCTTGTCCCTTCCCAAGAGTGTTGATTTCTAATTGCTCCCTCCTCTCATTGCCCTCCCTTCCATCATCCTACCCTGCACCCCCTCTTATCCTCTTCTCCCCCTGCTGCTACTGCGATTAGGGATTCAGCAACTGGGAATTTCACCCCCTGGCCTGCTTGCTGGCATCCTCCCTGAGCCCACCACCTGACCAAGGCTGGACTGGACTCCACTCCATGTCCCCTGTGACAGACATTTCCCATCAGCCCTGCAGGTCACCCTGGTCTGGAAATCTCCTCTACTCTGTTGTTCTGTGGCTTCTGCTGCTCTAGAATTTGTTGAGAGTCTTTCTTTACAGGTATTTTATGGACTGTGGGGGAAGAGCTAACAGTATGTGCATCTTTCTAGTCCACCATATTGACTCTGCTCCGAATGTAAAGAAATCTTGAAAGACTTTTTATGAAATAATGCAAAGTAAAACACTTCATACTAGAAGAATAGGACATATAGCAATTATAACTATATAAGCTAAAAAGTGAATGAGCAAAGGATCCTGATGGAGACCTGGAACAGAATGATTGAAAAGAAATCTATGGTGATATTTTACACATTGAAACACATTATTCATTTCCAGCAAGTTTAATTAATTGTATTGATGGGCAATATTGAGTTTTTATAGAGGGTAGACCTGTAATCCATTGTCTATAGGGCACTATGGGGTGAGGAAATTCCCTCTATCAATCCAGGCTGGCACATTCTCTGCAATTTACAACCTTAAATAGCATTGAGATATTATGACTTACCAATAGTCACACAGTCAGTATGTCTAGTATGTGTCAGAAATATATTTTGAACCTAGGTCTTTGTGGTTTTGAGGTCAACTCTCTAACCACTATGCAATCTTACTTAACAAGATTTTCTAATAATAAGAGAGAAGAGGGAAGGAGAGAAAGGGGACTGGGAAAGGGGAAAATGGAGGGAGAAAGAGGGAAAGAAGATGAAGGGGGACAGAGAAGCAGAAGGGGAAGGGGGAAAGAAGACAGAAGTTGAGAAATGGGAGAATAGGGGAAAAGAGAAACAGAGACAGACAAAATCTCCAAATTGTCACTGCCTCTGAAGACGTAGAACTGAGACAAATGAACAGGCTTTGAGAGAAGTATGAGAAAACTGAAGTCTGAGGTTTTAGGCTAGATAAGAGATTTGATAATGTTTTGATTGAATTATGTTTCATAGAGGAAGAAGTAGAAAATCAAACAACTGGAGAACAAATGGTACAGGGAGGATGGGGCAACTTATCCTCCTGAGTAATCTGTGTGCTTGTAAATTGGGAGAAAAATCAATCCTTAAGATCTACGATCATTTTCCTACCTTAATTTTATCTACTTCAACAATTCTCTTAAATCTATATATCCCTTGACTAGCAAAAAACTTTTATATAGGCACCACACACACACACACACACACACACACACACACACACACACACACACACACCATTCTTTAATGTTTCCTTCTTGAAATTGGAAGTTTTAGCTGTTATGAGACTGGTATCACAGAAATACTCTTTCACTGAGAATCCAGAACTTGGTTCTGCAAAATAGCTCTCTATTAAGACTTGGTTCTGCAAAATGTTCTCCATTGCTGCACTAATTCATCATTTATTTATGTAACATTTCAAACCTTCTGGTGGGAGTATGGACAGATATATTTGACCCCTAACACTGAGGGGCACTTTCATAGTTCAAACTAAGCATGAGTTTAAAACTGGGTATCACTTGGTGGTGGTGGTGTTGCTGCTGTGGTTTTTGTTTAAAAAAAACAAGAACACGTAGCAAGAGAGTACTAATGTCCCTCCAACCCTCCAACCTATCTCTGGTTTCAAGAGTTAGAATTTGGGTTGATGCCAATTAGCAGCTTTGTATCCTGAATGCAGGAACCCTGGGAATCAGCAGTGTGTCAGTATAATCCAATGTGTCATACTACTATAAAAATCATGTTCACCATGTCGGTTTCTCACAAATTTTGCTTCAGCAGAGTTTGTGTGGGAGAAGATTTAGCCCATGTATTCTGTCCCTGTCGGGTGCATATTTCCATCAGCTTTGGACAGAATGGTATGCTGTAGATTTAATAACAAAAGCATTACATATAAAATTTGATCCCCTATCATAGCATCATAGAGTAGGAAGGGACCTGATAAAGGACCTGATCCAAAATGTAACTGAAGAACGATTCTAGAAATGCCTTAATTATTTATTTTGGAATATGAGTTTAGACTTTTTTTCATTTAATTTGGGGTTTCATCTCAGTTTACCCTATACTAAATAAAGCTATATAAATAACATACAGTTAGAAAGTCTTGAGGTCCAGTTATCCAATCTCCCTTTTGTCAGCAACAGAAGAACTATTACTTTAGCCATGAGAACTGGAAAAGGGGAGAGGGGGTAGGGAAAATTGATGGACTGGACATGCATGCCATCTGGCATGCCATGCAAGTTACCATACCTAGCATTTTCTTCCCAGACACTGAAAGAACTGAAGGACGTAATTGGTGAATGACAAGAATGAGGAAGTTGCTGCAGAACTGAAAATGGGCAAAGGTCTTTATGACTTAGGAGTGCCACCTCTCATTTACATAGATCAGAGGTGATGTTTACCCATGCACTTGTGAGTAAATTTACCCCTTTGCTTGTCAGTAAATTCTCACTGCCTTGTGGCTAATGACTACAAAGGTCCCATAACCTCTGCAATCCAATCAGCAAGTATTGCCCAGGGATGCTTAAAATATAGAAGAAAAACAAAAATAAAAACAAACCAACTTGATAGACACATAGAGAAATCTACTCAGAATTTCCATATGGAACCATTTCTCTGCCCCAATAAAGTCTTGCCTGGCTAGTTCAATTTCCCTCCTAGTAAAATATTCAGCTCTATATCCACAGTATAAGAGGAATCCTACTTAGAGACCCATTTTAAAATGCTGGCCATAGGCCACCTCAGAGGGGTGGTATCCCCTTGGTGGTAGCATCAGTCACCTGCCCATTCCTGCAGCTCATTGGGTCTGCCTCAGTGATTTTGGTCATCATGTAAAATACAATAAGAAACAGTGGAAAGACTGTTGTCCTTGGGGATAGTTATTGTAAGCATGACATATAACCTTATTCACCTGTTTCTGCCTAGAAGCAGAGTGGCTTTCATACAAGATTTTTAGGATCATACAACCAAGAGCAGAAAGGAACCTCAGATATCATCTAGTCTCCCCCTTTCACTTTAGAGATAAGAAAGCTGATATTCAGAAGGGATAAATAACTTGCTAAAGGTCACACAGGTTGTGAATAGAACCAGAAATTGAACCCACTTATTTGGGCAGCTAGATGGTGTCGTGGATAAGAATGCTGAGCCTGGAGTCATGAAGACCTGAGTTTGAACCAGTCTCAAGCACTTACTAGCTCTGTGACCCTGGGCAAGTTATTTAACCACAGCTTGCCTCAGTTTCCTCATTTGTCAGATGGGAACAATAATATCTATCTTCTATGGTTGTGAGAAACAAAGGAGATAAAATTTATAAAGTGCTTTGCAAGCCTTAAAACACCATGTCAGTGCAAGCTATACATCTTCCTTTTCTTTTTCCTCCTTTTCTCCCTCCTTCAGTTTCAGTCCTCTATCCACTATATTATGTGTTCCTGTGGGTTGTATCGGTTTGGGGTGTCACACTCCTGGTGAATTAATGTGCCTATTCCAGGTCTGCAGTCATAGTTACCAGTCTAAGGTTGTGTCAGCAGTATTTCCAATAAAATTGGGAAATCTCATTTGTCAATCTGTACTGCTAAAGGTGGGAAACTAGCCACCTTAACTTATTGGTGAGGCTAACTAGGGCAGGGAGGTAGATAGCTCGCAGGTGGGTGCTTGCTTTAGGCCTTAGGTTGCTAGGAAACAAAACTCGGGAAGCTTGTAGGGGAGGGCTTCCCTGAACTTTATTCTGGTTTTCACATATGACATCTTCCTAATGGGTTATTCTCTATGATTATTGTTTAGTTTTTGTTATTTAACATTTGTTTAAGGTTGATAATTGAATGTTCTTTTTAAGCAGTTTTCAATTTAAAGATGATACAATAGGGACTAATTTCTATATCAGGTATGGTGCTCAGTATCAACCTTAAACAAGTAGATCTTGAGATTTTCTCTCTTTCAAGGTCATGGTGCCCCCCACGCCCAAACCATATTCAGCTCTTAGCCTTTTTGTTCTTTTCTAGTCTAGGTAAAGAGTATAGGGTCTACTTGATCTCTCAATAAACACAAGTAGTAGAAGAGTCACCAAAATGTCCTCAGTGAATGAGGCAAAAGAAGTAGCTGATGCTGGCAGACTTTTTGGACTTCCCTGAATCCAGAGATCTCCCCTTTCCCACAATGCTAGTTGACCAGATTCACTTACAGAATGCCTACCCTTAACCATGATGATTCTCCCAGAAGCAAGCTACCTAACATCAATCATGTGGAGAAATTTCATCAATCCATGAAATTTATGGAGTCGGAACATGTGTCAGACCCTCATTGCTCAATATTTAAAATTTCTCCTTTTTTTTGTTTCTTCCACATTAATGAATCCTCCCTCTATCTAATCTTTCTTCCTTTTCACTCTCCCTTATAGTTTCTCACTTCCTGTATCACATTTTAAAAATTTTCTACTCTCTCTTCTCTAGATTTTTTTAAAAGTCATATTTATTTAGTATGGAAGCAAACAAAGATTTCAGGGAATAGAAGCACTCATTATGTCCAGCCCTCCTATTCCCATCATGGGAATCAAACTTAAACCAATTCAATTAATGAAACATTTATTTAAGGACTAACAGCAGAAGAACTGAGTTGCTTTTTAGTTAAGGAGAAGAAACCTGAGCAAAATGTAAAATGTACTCTAGATTTGGTGAAGTGATTTCAACAGAGTTCAGAGAAAGGGTAAGTCATATGTCATTCTCCCTGTGAAGCTGGATCAAAAGACATGAGGAGCTCTCAAGAATTCTAATGACACAACCACACATAATTGTGATGGAGGAAGAAAAGGAGAGGTATCTAAAGACACCAGTATGGATGCACTGAGAATTCATCAAAGAAGCCTAGATTTATTTTTTGAGCTATTTGTAGATGACAGAAGCAAGGACATGAAACTGAGTTACAAAACTGTGACATAGTCCTATAAGAATGATGTCAAGAATACTAAACCCCCCAAAGAAGAGAAGAGTTAGGAATGCTTAGGACTGACTGTAAAAAGGTCTTTGAAGCTATATTGAGATGAAGAGGATTGAATAAGGGATAGAACCCTTGTTGACTTGTGGTGTATGGAATAAAGATAACGCTCTCTGACTCAATCATGCCATTCTAGATGGTGAGTCAGAGAATGCTAATGTAGTGGAGTCTCTTCAAATCTGAGGACCTTAATTAAGTCAGCATGATCTTCAATATGACAGCAGCCTGATGTGGCTGTCATAACTGTCACACAGAACCTAAGGTGGAGATGGGAGGCTAGCAAACAGAATCCCTACTTTTTCAGGCTTATTCATAAATGCACTTTGCTCCATACATTCTGCCAGCCAAACTATACTGCTCTCTGTCTCTAAACTTGCCTATTGAATTGATATTTAAATCAAACTCCTATGGTATCTCCTCCACTAAGCTCTTGATTCTCCTTGTCAATGACAACCTTCTATCTCATATAGCTCTTTGTTTTGTCTCTCTCTCATGCATATCATGTAATATTGCAGCTATATGTTCTTTGTGCCTTATTCTAACAATAAACATTCAAGATCCATAAGAGAAAGGGGCCATGTGATGCCCATTTCTTATATAAATTTTGTATCAGTATCAGCATATATCACAGTGCTCTATAGTACAAACTAGACACCTAACTGATTCATTCACCAAATACATTAATGAATGAATGGATTATTCATTATTAAAATAACTATAAATTATAGTTATTTCTTTGGAGAGCTTAAATTTTATACCATTTACTTCTAAGATGATGAAATTTAGAAAATATCTTTTTATTTCCCCCCCCTTCTTTCCCTTTCAGTTGTATGTGCATGTGTGTAATGGACTATTTTTTCTCTTATTTTTCGCCTATCACCCAAAAACCTATTCTCTGCCAAAGATCAATTGCATGAATCTAGGATTCCCATTTGGATCATTTGGATTCTTTTTCCATTTAAGATTATGCCTTCTTATCTTGCCCAGGTTGGAAATGCAGCAACCCTTTATGTACACAACCTAATTACTGATCAACATGAAAACTTTACTTTCATTTTTCCAACATGGACCAGTTCACACATTCTTAGGCAGCCTAGTGATCCTTTACTCCTGAGGACTTCACTATATTGATGCTGGACTTGGTGCACTCACACGATCAGTTTTAGCTCTCCTGCAGTTCAGAACTTTCAAAGTCAAACAATTCACCAGCCTTACTCTTTCTAGTAGCAGGGATTACATATGTTTATAACCAGGCTCATATGGAGTCTTTAAGTTACCCCATCTGTTCTGTAAACATGATAGTCACTATTCTTTAACTTCTAAAGTAACCAAGGAAACTAGTAGTAGCTAAAGAAGCTAAGTGATATCCAAAGAATGGGGCATGTGTGGTAAGTTGTAATTATGTCATATTACAAAGAAATGTTAATACAAATCAGTTGCAAATTTCATATGAAAAATAGCTAATATTTTTGGTTATATAATTATCTATATTGGCTTCTAATAGTCTCCATATGTAATTTCATGTTTCATATTGATCATAAAATACACTTCTAGAGTACAAATATCAAATGCCACTGCTAGTATTGAAAAAAATGTATCACTGCAAGGAAAAGCTAATGCTGGAAAATTCTAGGATGCATGATCTTATAAAATAAATTCAGTCATAAGTAAATGTCATCTTTCACTAAAATGAATGCTGTAGTGGAGCTAGGACAATACAAAGTGCGATTATGGATGATCTATTAAAAAGAACTAGAACTCAGCAAATTTTTTGTTGAACTCAACATAACCTTGGTCAATAGGAGAAAAAAAGTTAGTATGACTGAAATAAACAAGAGAATGACAATTGCAAGCAGAAATTTCATCATGTGGTTCCCCAAAGGAATTAAGTGTTCTTAATATCAAGCATGATGGTTCTGTAGGACAATGACTGTGTGATAAAAACAGAGCTTTGGTGTTAAGCTAGAGGCCTTTTTTCTCTGCCAGTCATTTATCTTCAGTTCATGTCTTAAACTGAGGCTGTCATGACTGCTATGTCTCTCCAGGAGCCAGAGACATAGCCTCAGAATTTAATTGGAGGCATGGTGATCCACAGGGTCTCAGAGAATTCCCATTCCATATATGTCCATTGACATATTTAAATGTCCATTGACTTTAAAACATAATAGAACAAGGGATGAATTTTGATTTTCCATCCTCCTGAGCTTAGAAATATAATAAATATGGACAACAGACTATCAACTCCAGAAGCAGGGAGATACAGACTCTAGAAGCAGAGAGAACCTCAATTCCTCATCTATAAAATACATGAGTTGGAATAGAGACTTAAAGATCCCTTTTAGCTCTAAATGTATGATTATATGATCATAAGCTGTATGCTTATGTCATATAGATTGTTTTTCATAGTCTCAATGGCTGAGATATGCACTTTCTACTGCCAGAAATGCAGGGGACAGACAAGAAGGAAACATTCTCTTGTAGATGGATCTACTCAGCTAACAATTATTTGTGCCTGAGGAGGATTAAAGTAAATGTAGGGAGGCCCTTCCCAAGACACCATCTGTTTTTGTAGAAGAAGCAGACTCTGGAAATTCAAGTCTTAGCAGGTGAATCTTTGATCTCTCTCTTCCATGTCCTCCCCTTTATTCATTAAGGCTCTGCTCTAGGTACCAGAGTTGGATGAAATATTCAGGTATTCTAAGGTATACTAAGACCTAGGGCTAGAGGACTGGTGGCTGAACCATTTAATGAAACCAGAGCAGAATCCCCTGCCTAAGTAGTGGCCTTGGGCATGTTATGTAGCCACTCTGTACTTTTAATTAAAAAAGTCACACCCCTCCTACTTAACTTAAAGTGAAATTGGCAAAATATTGATACTGTGCTCTTCATGCTTAGCACTCCATTCAGAGGAATTTCTATATAAATTTGTGATTATTACTATTCGAGTTGCCCAGGTTTTTTAATCAGGTTCAGAAATTTAGCTAAGGGCACTGGTGTAAGACTTATGAAAAGTGTAATGGGACCTTTAGACTTCATACTGAGAAGACATGGGAAGGTATTTTGATTTCCCTCCGTACAAGATTAATTTGCCTGCCACCAAAATGAACTTGGAAAATGACAGCAGCTGAGGTCAAGTCATAAAAAAGAAGGCTGAGCCCCAAGCACTACTGTGATACAATGCTCTGGTTTCAGAAGACTTGAATTTAAAGTTTATAACTAGATACAAAAATCTGTTGAAAAGGTTGGAGCCATAGCTAGGGACATCCTGTTGGCTAAATATAGCTTGTGACTATTAGCAGAAGCCAGGCCTGAACCTATGGGATGTGGAGACATCTTTGTGGAAAATACCCTTACTTTTCATTCTCCCTAGTTTCCTATAGAAGATGACTTTAGATTATTTTTCCTCACATTTCTTTGTGGCATCCTCAGGTATTTGTTGTCTGAATTATTATTGTTTAATTGTATGATTGAACTGCCACTTTTAATTCGGGGAGGAAGGGTAGGGTTTTAGAGTATCATACAATCCATTATTTATTGTTTCCTAGTTTTCTCCACCACATGCTGTGCATTCCACCCAAATAGAACTACTCTTTCTCTTCAATATGCATGGTTCACTCTGTTCCCTATTTCTATCCCCTTTTCCCTTTTACCTGTTCAATTCCCACTCACCTTTCAAAAGACCAATCAAATTCCACCTTTCCCTTGAGACTTTCTCTGATTTCTCTCTTTGGTAACAGCCCTTGCCTTCCAATCTCAACTAGAACTTTGTATTTTTTTCTTTTAATGAACTGAACACAAAATATCTTATGTTAGAGTTATCTGTGTTTGAGTCTTATTCTACATCTTAAGTGATAGACTACATGAAGGCATAGGTTCTTTCTTACCTAATCTTTCTATATTTTCCATTGCCAACCATCAGACTCCACATACTATAAATATTAATGAGTGTTCTTTCAGTGAATATATAATGATGTGATCACAAATTTAGAGTTAAAATGGCTGTCAGAGGCCATTTTACAGATGAGGAAGCTGAGACTCAGAAAAGACTTAAGTGACTTACCAAAGGCCATGTAGTTGTAAGTAGAAGAGGTAGGAATACACTTAAAGGCACTAGTTTTCTGTGTGTTTTTCCTTCTGGAAAGCAAATGTGGTAACCACTAACATTAGCTTTAACTTGCAAGCTATGATTTCTACAGAAAATTTATCATTCAAAAGCATCATAGAGGAAGCAGTAATAAAAATTACTATTCAACATTAACCCAGGAAGCTACATTCTTCCTTTAAAGTAGATTACCCATAATTAGAGTAATGGGGAAAGGGTTTAACAAGATAAAGAATGTGTACCTTTAATTTTTTAGAGTTTTATGTATCACTTATTTTCCAATGCATCCACCTACACATTGAGGGAACGGACTGTCTTTTGTGTCATTTTGTATCACCAATGTTTAGTGTGGTACTTGATATATAATAGACCCTTAATAGATATTGATTGATTGATTTCCTGTAACAAAGAAAAACAACTAAAACAGCTTCACAAAGTGATAGCACACTTATATAAGCCGCCAAATTGCTCAAAAGATAAGGAAATGTGCTTTATTATTTGTTTCCCAGGACCAAGGTTGGTCGTTGCAATTAAATGAATGTATAGATGAAGCATTTCTTATGCAATTATTATGTGCAAAATACTGGGGATGCAAATAGAAAAGCAAGGCAGTTGTTCTCAGGGAGCTCACATTCTAATGGGGGGGAAACGCAGGAGAAAGATTTCACCTGCGTTGGAAAGATCCCACAGTTCTTAGGATTCATTTCAAAAGCACATGGTAATACTTCTTTTTAACATCATTTCCACCAATAAAATCATAGCAATCTCTGAGGTTAAACCATTTGACATCTTTAAGAACTTTGATGACAACAACTTTCTTGGTCTTGAAGGAACAATTGCCAGGCTGCATTTCCATAAGAGTTGCTTCCCAGAATTATGGCTGTATGCACTGGACTGGAAGCATTGTTATGATTAGGGGCTGGGGCTCTGGGCTTCCTCTGTCAGGGTCTGAGGGGAGATGATAGTTAAACAGTTGTGCTGATATGACGGGTGTGGCACATCTTGCTTCCTGGTGCCTTTCCTTCAGGGTATCTTGCTGCTTCAGCTAGGCTTGCCTTCACTGTGAATGGCATTGGTTGGCAGTCAATAGAAATGACTAATGCCTTCTCCATAAGAGCTGTTTCCATGGATGATGCCAGTAAGGGCTGAGCTATAGGCAAGACCAGTGGTGATGGAGGTAGAGGGGCTTACACCCTCTGGGCTTTTGTACTTATTGTTCTCTTAGTGGTAGCTGGTCAGTAGTTGTAGCAATTAGAGGATTAAACTCCATCTCCACAATGATCCTTCTAGGAGGATTGTACATACTGGACAGGTATGGTGGTTTGAGGGACACTGGTAACGTCAAAGTTCTTGGATCCAGGGTCTTAGATTTTCTACAGGTTTGAATGGAGGTGGTCAAAGTAGGGGTGGTGGTTTGACTTGCCTTGCACAGGCTATTCCCTGATTCTCCTTCAGGGTATTTTATTGATTTAATCCAAATTCCATATAAGCACATTTAGTGTCATTTTCATTTACATTTTTATAGATTTTTTTCTATATTAGGTTCCTGGTCCTCTTTATATATTGTGTATCAGCCTATACAAGTTGTCCCATGTTTCTCTGATATACTTACCATGTTCTACACATAATATTCTATTAGGCTTGGATACTACAGTTATTCAGCTTTCCCTAATCAATGTGAATTGACTTTTCCCAGTTTTTTTGTTGCCACAATTAGTAGTTATGAATATTATAGTATATATGGGACATTACTTTTTTTTAAACTCTTAGGTATGTGCCATATTTGAAAAGGTATTTACCTCTGAAAAGAAGCAAAAATTGTTGCCAGCAGATAAACAAATTTGCATTTCTGCTATAAGTTGAAATTTAGAAACATCTTTTCCAACAAGAAATCTTTTTTTAAAAAAGAAACAAAGTTTGGGTATTATGACATCCATTACCCGATAATTAAAATGCCCCCTATGGCTTTGTTATTTAAATGTCAAGGTGAATGTACCAATTTTTCCCACTTTTATTTTTGGGGTTTCTCTTATTTTATTTTTTTCTCAATTACATGTTTAAAAAATTTGAACAAAAATTTTGAGTTTCAAATACTCTCCTCTTCCTCACTCTTCTTCTCTTCATTGAGGAGGTGAATAACTTGATATGTTCAGTCCTGCAAAACATCCTGTCATGTTATCCATGATGCAAAAGAAGACGCAGGCCAAAAAATAAAATCAAGAAAAAGAAAGTTTAAAAAATGTTTTGATCGGCATTTAGACTCTATCAGTTTTTTCTGGAGGTGGATAACATTTTTCATCATAATTCCCTCAAAACTGTCTTGGAATATTGTATTGCTGAGAATAATTAAGTTGTTCACAGTTGATTATCATACAATATTGCTGCTATTGTGTACAACGGTCTCTTGGTTCTGCCCATTTCACTTTGTGTAAGTTCATATAAGTCTTCTCAAGTTTTTCTGAAAGTATCCTGTTTGTCATCCTTTAGATCACAATAGTATTCCATCACACTTATATAGTATAACTTGTTTAGCAATTCCCCAATTAATGAACATCCCCTCAATTTCTAATGTTTTTGCCACAATAAAAAAGAGAAACTTTAAATATTTTGGCACAAATAAGTTATTTCCCTTTTTCTTTGATCTCTTTGGGACACATACCTAGCAATATTATTTCTGGGTCAAAGGGTATGCACAGTTTTATAACTCTTTGGTCACAATTGAAAATTTGTCTCCAGAATTGTTGGAACGGTTCACAACTGCACCAGTTCACCAGTTCACAACTGCACCAGCAGGGTATTAGTTTCCCAATTTTTCTATATCTACTCCAATATTTTCATTTTCATTTTATGTCATGTTAGCTAATGTGATAGGTATAAATTGTTTTAATTTGTATTTCTCTAATATAATAGATATTATGTGATTTAGAGTGATTTAGTGCATTTTTTCATATGACTATAGGTAACTTTGTTTTCTTCTTCTTCTAAAAACTGCCTGTTCATAAACTTTGACCAGTTATCAACTGGGGATTGATTTGTATTCTTATAAATTTGACTCAATATCTATGTATTTGAGAAATGAAACCTTTAGCAGAGTAACTGGTTATAAAAAAATCCCCTAGTTTTCTGCTTTTCTAGTAATCTTGACTACATTTGTTTTGTTTGTGCAAAACTTTTTAAATTTAATGTAGTCAAAATTATCCATTTTAGTTCCCATAATTCTATATCTCTTGTTTGGTCATAAATTTACCCCATTTGCCAAGTTCTACTTTTTAAGGAGTTATTCTCTCCAAGGCATTACTGTAATGTTCTTTGCAGGATAATTTGGGAAAGTTCATGTGATTTCCTGCCTCTGCTCTGCCATTTTGGTTCCTGAATATAAGACAATTTCCTTCTTTCTTTCTCAAAGCATTATAGTTGGAACTTTAACAGGGTCATGAGCAAATCACTTGAACTTAATCTTCTAGTACTTCAACTCTTGGGAGTCCTTTTGAGTATAATCATTTGCATATCCTTAAACATTATACCAAAAACAATAACCTTCTGATCATTCCCATAATGAGAATATTTGTTTAATTCTAATCTTGTGGATAATGCCCACAAGATTAGAATTTCAGAGTTGGAAGACTTCAGCAGCCAGATGATAGCAGAAAAACACCCCTACTATATCATGCCAGAAAGCTTATCATGTGGCATCTGCTTAAGACTTCCAGTGAGGAGGCACTTATTTCCTCAAAATGATTCAACTTCTAGCTAGCTCTAGTTAGAAATGTTCTCTGATGTGAAACCTAAATTTGCTCCTTTGCAACTCCTGAAAATTTCACTGCTAGAAATCTCTCTTCCAAAGGACTATTCTTCAAACACTTAAAGATAGCTTTGCTGTCACCACCACCCTTTCCCCCAACCCCAATCCTACCTAGTTTGTTTTCAATGTAGTTAACGAAGGTTGAGTAATCAGGAAAGCAGGACTTCGTTATCTCAGAGACTCAACAATTTAAGGATAACTATTTTAATTATGATATATACCAAGCTTCAACCAAGATTGGGCAAAACTCTGGAGTTTACACCAGACCAAATCATGATTAAATAGTCTAGTGAAAAATTACAATAAGTGATATTTCCCACCCTAGACACTGTGCAAAATAAACCAAAAAGTCGTCATGGCTTTCTTTCCAATAGGAAAAAGGACTACCAGCAAAATAAGTGATACTGTAAGCAGAGATACGACATATATCCTGGAAGACCTATGTTGAAGGCAGCAGGAGTAAAGAGCTTCCTTGAGAAAACTCCAGGATAGTCAGAAAAGATCAGGGTGGAAACTGGGAAGTCTCAAAGATTGAAGTCTCAAAGATTGGGTAGCAATACAGTGACTTACTTGGAGCCAACCACTACAATTCAAAGCTCATACTCCAGAGTACAGGACCAAAGGATGCAACCAAGTTGCTCTGAGATCCCTAATATTCTATTGAATTACCAGGAGAGTGCCCTAAATATGTAATGTAGAGATGAGGAACCTGAGGCCTCAAAGCCACATGTAGACTGAAACTTCAGTGAAGTTTTAATTCAGTCAAAGGGCCACAGTATCCAGAGTGCCAAAAGTGACCTTGAGGTCTCAGGTTCTCCACCTCTGATCTAGTGCCTTTAAACTCAAAAATCTGGTTTGGGGGAGCTAATTACCTAAGGTAGAGATTAGCAAAAGAACCAAGAGGATTTAGAGCAAGGCAACACAGAGCTGAGCATTTCACCAAGAGAGCAGAGGCTAGAGCTAGGGTTAAGAGGGAAAAGGATACCAGAGAGGAAATAGCATCAACCAGAACAAACTTCTCTATGCTCAAGGTAAAATTTCAAAAAAGGGAGAAGAAAAGTAAACATTTAGAATTGAAAGGAGGTACTTTAAGTGCTTCTTAGAAAATTGAAGAATGACTTAATAAATAGTAGATCATTGTAACGGGATATTATTGTGCCATAAGAATTGAAGAAAGAGAAGTTCTTTTGGTATTACTAGTACTAAACACCTCTACAAATCCTCCTCCAATTAATCAGCAGAAAGGAGAAAAAAAATCCTTGTAGCAAGAACAACAAAAAAAGCACAGACAAAACAAATCTATACTATAACTGTGTCCAGAAATGTATGTCTCAGAAACATGATCCTACCTTGCAGGTGTGTCATGAGGACAAATTAGATAATATTCGTAAAGCACTCAGTGTAGTACTTTCTTTTGGATTGGCACATTGTAGATGCCATATAAACACGTGTTCCCTTCACTATGGCATCAGATATATATGATCAAAGAAGAAAATGTGCTTGTCAAAGGAAAGAGATAACTAGTGGACTGGATAACTGGTCCATGTGCTCTAGTGGTATATCAGGGGAAACAGAGGAAAGTCTGTAGCACACCAAATAGACATTTTATGGGAGGATGTGAGTAAGGATCACACATGATGGGCATATATAGTCATGAACTGCACCATTGAAGGACACACCCACATTGATGAGATAACAGATCCTTTTAAGTATTTGAATTCTATCAATCACATTATTACATATTTTTTAAATGAACACTATGTACTAGGCAGTTATTAGAATAGCTAGTGACTTAGTGAGGTGGCTACACATGGGGGAGGAGGATTATAAATTTATAATTAATTGTGACTTACTATGGGAATACCCAATGTATGTGCATGTGTGAAAGAACATAAACCAGAACTAGCCCTATTAATGCAGCTCACCACCTCATAAAGCAGACACAAGGAAACGGTGCAACATAAAATCACTTTATACATCTGTCAGAAGAGAATTCAAATGATTACATCCAGCTTCATGGTAATTTGCACATTGAGGTTATTATTTTTTTCCAAGCATTTTTGGAAATATACTGCTTTGATAGCATAAGACCAAGTTCCACTTTAATGTAATAGGAGGGAAAAAGTTTGGCACACCCGAGAATGGTTTAAATGAGTATTCTGGAAAAAGGACATTTCTTTCACATAATGAAATGAATTGGACAAGGGTGAAAAGAACAAGGTATGAAACAATGAAAACATTATGGATCACTCGTGAGTGCTGGCAATGAATACGTGCTGCCAACACACGTGAAATTTAATAGCATTCCATTCTGCATTAGAGGGACATTTTCCATGAGAAAATTGTTAAGCATATTAACATTGTGGTCACAGCACAATAGCTTAGTATAAATCCCTAGAACTATAGACCATTATAATAATAGAAACAATAGTCCTTCCTTTTGCAATTCCTTAATCCTTTTGAATTTGAGGGTTTTAGGACATTTTGTGATGGTGCCAATGTAGATATTATGTTGAGAAGATATAAATGACACAGTAAGATGTGACCTCTTCTCTCCTCCTTCCTGCCTAAACATATTAATAAGATGTTTTGGAACTGTTGGGCTTGGTTATAGCATGGTGCTGACATCATGAGCTCAATTCCCAAAAGTCCGGTAAATTTCACTTGTTCCAAGATAAGACTGGAACCTATTGCAGTCAAAACAATTCATGCCCTTGGTGACAAGGGTGTTTCTGGCTGAGAGAATGTTGCTGGATTAGAACAAAGCATCATCATTCTAGGGAAATCTTTTATGACCATCTGTCCTTATTACAATAGTCTTCAACTTTTGAATACAAAGGATTGCTAGTACTTAAAAAAGAAAACTAGATACTGAGCTCCCAGCTATATGTAACTTCCTCAACATAGAGACTAGTTGTTTTATTGCTTTTATATCCCCTTGAGTACTAAGCACTTTGAGATCAGCTAGATTAACTACTAAATCTCTGATCAAACCCAAGCCTTCCTGACTCCAGGTCCAGTGTTCTCTCCATTCTACTGCATTGTCTTACATAAACTTAATCCATTACTATTGATTGACTTACTGAGTAATATATGCCATACTGTTTACTATTAATTTATCTCATGTAAACATAATATATATATATATCTAGATATAGATATATAGATATGTATGAAAGAGTACATACATGATATAAGAAAAAGTTAAAAATTTGATAGTGAACAGATCTATGAATCACTCAGGGGAGTTATTGCTGGAAGGGATCACTTGAACCAAATAGTCAACACTTATTAAATACATTATTACCAGTAGTCTGATTTGCATCTCATTGATTAGCTGAGAAAAATTTTGTTATATAACTATGTAATAGTACATTAGGAATTTCTTACATAATTGTGAGTACAAATCACTCTTATTCCTAGTAGGACTGGGAGCAGACTATTTCATCTTCTTTTCTTGCGGTAACTGTTTCAAGAAACAGTGACAGGAAATTACAATTAGTTCAGATGCCCCCAGGAGCTGAAGGAATAAAGGACAATTAAGGAGAAAATGTGGTGATCTCACCAGTCATCAAGAAGCACTGACATAAGCACCTGTTGTCCAGGTACTAGAGTAGGGGAAAGAGATAAATAGAATTGAGCTACCATAAATCTACATGGATTTGGAGACAGAAACCAAACTTGTAAAATGCAAGGAGATGTAGTAAGGACCCAGCAGCCAGTGCGAGTCCCAGTAAATAGAGCCTGAAGCCAGCAATATCTTTGTCCTAGTCTGTTTGAACCATAACCAGTGCAAGAGTCCATCTCTGATAAGTCAATAGAATAGGAAGTCAGGGTCAGATATTGTGCTCATACCTTGAGGTCACTTTACAAGAAGTCAACTCTCCTGTTGGAGTCACTGAGTCAGGTCTACATAGGTTTCTGTCCAGGTAGGGAGACTCTGTATAATGCCAAAGGAAGTCTGACTAGTGAAGAGGAGGCTGATTCCTGGAGGTTTGTGACCGGCAGAGTTACCAACAACTAGTCAGAGTTTATGCACCAGTCTCATTGGTGATTACAAAAGGAGAAGACAGAAGCTAGTACCTCTTGGGGGTACTAGGAAATGTAGCAGATGGTGGAGTGTGTTCCCACCTATCTCATTCAGAATTATGAGGCAAGACTGTAGAGGAGACAGAACCATGTCACCCCATCTCAATGCATTAGAAGGGCCAGAGTATGACCCTGGCACAAAGTTCCAATTCAGGAATTAAGACCGGAAATATTAATAAACCGAAGAAAATTCTGAATACAATGAAGAAATATTATGGGTTAAGAAAAGTCCAAGACAGAACCCCAGAAGAGTGATTCTGAAAAAAAAATACAAACAGAACCTAGAGGGGAAATATTGCTCTGGCCACAGGGTCCCCAATAATGCATGGAAGTAAAGAAGTGAGAGACTTTTTAAAAAATGAACACAGAGTTATTTTTTTAAATATAAAATTTATTTGTATTTAGTTTTCAACATTCGCTTCCATAAAATTTTGAGTTTTAAATTTTCTCCACTTCCTTCTCCCCCTACCTCAAGACATCATGCAACTTGACATACTTTCTAGTTATACATTCATACCAAACATTTTCACATTAGTCATGTTGTAAAGAAGAATTAGAACTAATGGGAGGAGCCAGAGAAAGAAGAAATAAAACCAAACAACAAAAGAGCAGATGGTATCCTTCCATCTGCATTCATACTCCAAAGTTCTTTCTTTGGATGTGGATAGAATTTTCCATCATTAGTCTTTTGGAGTTGTCTTAGATCTTTGGATTACTGAGAAGAGCTAAGTGCATCAAAGTCAGTTGTCACACAGTGTGGTTATTACTACATGCAGTGTTCTTCACATTTAATCAACATCAGTTCATATAATTCTTTCCAGGTTTTTCTGAAGTCTGCCTGCTCATCATTTTTCATAGTACAAATAATATTTCATAACGTTCATATAATACAATGTGTTCAGTCCTTCCCCAATTAATAGACATCCCCTCAATTTCCAATTCTCTGCCACCACAAAAAGAGCTGCTATAAATATTTATGTACATGTGGGTTTTTTTCCCATTTTTAAGATCTCTTTGGGATATAGACCTAAAAGCGGTATTACTGGGTCAAAGAATATGCACAATTTCATAGCCCTTTAGATATAGTTCCAAATTGCTCTCCAGAATGGTTGGGTCAGTTCACAAATCCACCAACAATACATTAGTATTCCAATTTTCCAAATCTTCTCCAACATTTATCACTTTGTTTTGTCATGAAGTCAATCAGATAGGTGTGACTCAACTCAGAGTTCTTAAGAAAAAAAGAAGTATAATTGGACAAATAGCAGACTCCCTGAGGAACAAAATGTAACAAATAAAACTGCATGACTCAATCAATCAATAAACATTCATCAAGCACCTACTATGTGCCAAGTACTGTGCTAAGCAACAAGGACACAAAGGAGGCAAAAGACAATTGTTGCCTTAAAGAACTTACAACCTAATGGGAGAGACAATAAGCAAACAAATATACAAAACATGCTATATACAGAATAAATGGAAAAAAATTAATAGAAGGCACTAGAAGTAAGCCAATTTAGGGATGCTTCTAGTAAAAGATAGTATTTTAGTTGAGACTTAAAGGAAGTTAGGAAGATCAATAGTCAGATTGGAGGAAGAAGAGTATTCCAAGCATGGGGGATAGCCAAAGAAAATGCTCAGAGCTGAGAGATAAGTATCTTATTTTGGGAGGCCAGTGTCAATGGATTAAAGAATATGTGTTGTGGAATAAGGTGTAAAAAGATTGAAAAGGTAGGAATGGGCTAGATTATGAAGGGCTTTGAATACCAAACTGAGCATTTTGCATTTGATCCTGGTGACTATAGGAAGCCACTGGAGTTTATTGAGTGGGAGGAGAAGAGTGCTGACACAATCAGCCTTGCATTTTAGGAAAATCACTTTAGTGGCTAAATGGAAGACAGATTGGAATAAGGAGAGACTTGATGGGAGCAGAATCACCAGCAGGCTGTTGAAGTAACCCAGGAGTGAGGTGATAAAGTCCTGCATTAGTGGTGGCAGCATCAGAGGAGAAAAGGAAGGAGTATTCAAGAGTTGTTGAAAAGACCTCGTCAACCAACTGGGTATAATGGAGTGTGAGACAGTAAGGAATCCAGGATGACTCCTATGTTGTGATTTTGAGAACTGCAAAAATGGTGCTGCCTTCTATCATGATAAAGAGGGTTAGGGGAAAGGGTAATGAGCTCCATTTTGGACATGCTGAGCTTAAGATGTCTGCTGGACATCACCATCCAAGATGTTGGAAGGCATTTGGAGGTGTGAAACTGGAGGCCAGCTGAGAGTTTGGGACAAGATAAGAGTCTTCAGCATAGAGATAATAAATCTATGGAAGCTGATAAGATCACCAAGTGAAGTAGTAAAGAGGTAGAAGAGAGCCAGGACAGGACTTGAGGGACATCTGCGTATAGTGAGATCTAACAAATGATATGAAGGATCCAACAAAGGAAACAGAGGAGTGTCCAGGGAGGAGGAGAATGAACTGTCAATGAGACAATGTGAAAGATTAGAACAAAGTCAAAGACTGAAATGTTAGAAGTCAATATAAAGTAATGGCTATCTCAGTAATTTTATTGTCTAATAGGAGACATGAAAATAACTATGTAGAAACAAGATATATACAAGATTAGCTGAAGATGGTCAATAGATGGAAGGCATTAGCATTGATAGTAATCAGAAAAGGCTTATCACAGATGATGGAATTTTAGCTGGATTTTGAAAGAAATCAGAAAGGTGAGGAAGTAATATCAAAAAGAGACAACATTGGTATAAGGCCAACAGCTGGCAAAAATGCCCCAAATTTGGAAGTGGTGTGACTTGTGCACAGAAACACTAGGTTCATAAAGGATTTCCAGGGGATCAAAAGCCTTTGGCAAGTGCCACCAACCTGGAAAGGCATTCTTTCTAATGTGGGGTCAGATATTCAAGAATCAGTCTATCAAATTTCTGAGAGGTTCATTGGAAGAATACCAGTTTTGATCAGGGGAATTCATTGAACTCTACCAAGTCACAGAGAAATAATCAGGGAAGGGAGTACCTACACAGATGAAATCAAACATCTTTGAAGTAAATTCATTTCGTAAAGAATTAAATGCACCACAGCAGCAAGGCACTAAATACGTCCCTAATGGGCAGAAAACAATAATGGCCCTCTTTAAGGATCTGCCTGACTTTGTCAGAGTGACTAACACCCAGGAGGAACCATCCTTGCAGTGTGTACTCCTTCCTGGACTGAGCAATTATTCAACTTTTCATTTACTACTAGCTGCTGTAATAGTCAAATATAAACAGTGGCTGGAAATTACCTTCCTGTTCCAATGCTCGCTATTGCCACTAAAAACAGGTCAAGTGTAAAAAGAGTTAATGGTTATACATAAAGCTGGGACAGCAACTTTGAATACCAAGAATTCCAGGTAAATACACCATTCAATTAAAATATTGTGTCCCATACCCCCTGTCCTGCAACATAGAATTCTCATAATCCTGCTAAACATGAGCACAAGAGATCAACTTGAGGGAGAATCTAATCACCAGAAACAAGTAAGAGAACCTCATCCCATCTGCTAAATCACCTTTATTATTTAGGAATTAAATTGAAGTGAAGCTATTACAAGAGATTTTACATGATGCAATGTTCTTTATTCCTTAAAGATGTTTCAACATTTATGTATTACTCCTGGGTCAGGCAAGGAAGACCTTTACAAATTACCATGAGGTAAGCATAGATAGATGGTTTGGTACTTTTTGAGTCAACTGTAGACCATGATTTTTCCAGGACATTCCATTCAATTAAAATAATAAAAATATTATGAAGACCCTGCAATACACAGAATGTTGTGTGATGAAGAAAGTACAGAGGTGAAATAAAGTAGGAGCCCCGTCTTCAATCAATGTGAATTCTAGAAACAGAAGGTTATTATCTAAAAATTCTCTACATGTTGCCCTGCTCTAGTCCTTACTTTTTCTCATGATATACTTAATGGATGATATTTTTCCATAACCCCTTTCACAACCCAGTCTCATACATGAATAAGTATCTCTTCTAAAAACTCCCCAACAAGTAGACTCAGGGGCTTTTGTGATATCCCTATCCACTTTAAGATTCTGTAATTCCTTTTCCATTGTTACCATCTGTTACTTTCATTCAGGATTTGTCCCCATCCTAGAAAAACAGAACCTAATCTTAGAGGTTCTTCCTTGTCTTTCTATTTCTGTAGAATATTCTCAGTCCTGCAGAAATTAGATCCTAAGGGTTTTGTCACTAGAAGTAATGGGGGTGAAGAAAATAAGCCCGGGGGGGGGGGAGCCAAGATGGCAGAGTAGAAAGACTCACCTATGCTAGCTCCGAACCCACAGCCCATGTATTTCCTCTAAAAAGAACTCCCAACAAATTCTGGAACAGTGGAAGCCGCTCAGCAACACAATGAAGGAGATTTCTGTTCCAGAGAGCCCTGAAAAACCGATCCCAAAGGTCCATTATGCACCAGATGGGAGCGGAACCCTCCCCTGCCCTGGCCGCGTGGCACTGAGAGGAGCAAGCAGATCCGAAAAGGCTCCATCGGCCGCGAAGGTCCCTCCACCCACAGACTCGCAGGTCAGTGAGAGAGACGGGCTGAGAGGGGAGCAGGGTGTCTGCGGGACTCAGGTCCGCTTGGGAGGCAGCAGCAGCAGCGGCTGCAGCGGCAGAGGCAGCAGGCAGCCAGAGGCTCCCAGAGCAGGCACGAGCTCAGCAGCACCTCCATTACAGAAGGTGTCTGCATAAACCCCCTGAGGGAACTGAGCCTGGGAGGCAGACCTGCCCCTACCAGAGCACCAGCATATAAGCTCCCATTGAATAGCAGCCAGGCCTGCTGCCAAAAGCCCTGAGGCTGGGGAGCAGCATTTGAATCTCAGACCCCAAGAACTAGCTGGGCAGACCTAGGCTAGGGGTGGAGAGGACTCTCAGAAGTCAAGTAACTGGTGGGAAAAATGCCCAGAAAAGGGAAAAAAAATAAGACCATAGAAGGTTATTTTCTTAGGGAACAGCTGGTAGCCCCTTTCTTTTCTGAGGAGGAGGAACAATGCTTACCATCAGGTAAAGACATAGGAGTCAAGGCCTCTGTATCCCAAACATCTGAAATAGATATCCAATGGGCTCAGGCCATGGAAGAGCTCAAAAAGGATTTTGAAAATCAAGTTAGACAGGTGGAAGAAAAACTGGGAAGAGAATTGAGAGAGATGCAAGAAAAGTATGAAATACGGGTCAATACCTTACTAAAAGAGACCCAAAAAAACACTGAAGAAAATAACACCTTGAAAAATAGGCTAACTCAATTGGCAAAAGAGGTTCAAAAAGCCAATGAGGAGAAGAATGCTTTCAAAAGCAGAATTAGCCAAGTGGAAAAAGAGGTGCAAAAGCTCACTGAA
>JAQQSK010004481.1:0-45213 GCA_028658325.1 Potorous gilbertii
CCCAAAGGGAATGGGTGGGGAGGGAGGGATGGGGAGAAACTGGAACTTAAAGTTTTAGGATCAACTGTATTGTTCTTGCTACTAGGAAATAAGAAATACAGGTAATGGGGAATAGAAAGTTATCTGGCCCTACAGGACAAAAGAGAAGATGTGTAAGGGAAGGAAGGGATGAAAGAAGAGAGGGCAGATTGGTGATATGGGTAATTAGAATGTCCAGTGTATTGGGGAGGGGGGAGGGGACAAATGGGGAGAAAATTTTGGAACCCAAAATCTTGTGAAAATGAATGTAAAAAGTTAAATAAATTTATTTAAAAAAAAAATAAAAAGTATAGACATCATCCACAGGAGATGGAACCAGTCTTGAAATGTACTACTGGACTAAAAAAGTCTATGCTACACTTAGCTTCTGGAAAGTGTCAAGCCTGTCAATTATTTTCCTTCTAGGTGTGAAGTCTGAGAAATAGATTGGCATAATGGATGAGGAATTGACCTTGGGAGTGGGAAGATCAACGTTTAAATCTTAACCTCTGACTCATAATGGTTGTATGACCCTTGGATAAAACATTTGACTTCCTTCTTTCCCTCCTCCCTCCCTTCTTTCCCTTCTCTTTTCTTCCTTCCTCTCTTTCTCATTCCTTTTTTCCTTTTAACCCTATTAGGATTAGAGTTAGGGTTAGACTTAGGTTAGGGTTTGGGTCTTGAACTCCAGTAATGTCTCCAACTCCCTCTGAGACATTTCCGGCTACATGGAGCATAGAAATTTCAACCTCAATATTCCTCAAGCACGTCATTATATTCCCTTCTAATGTTCTTATTTCTACTGAGAAGATTTCCACTCTTCCAGTGACCCAGGCTCACAACCAAGGAGTCATGATGGACTCTTCACTCTTACTCCTCATCCCCAATCATCCGCCAAGTCTAGTAACATCCTGCTTCTCAACATTTCTCACATTGTCTTTACTCACTCATGGCCACCTTGTTTAAGACCCTATCACCTATGGCCCAAGTTATTTTAATGATCTTCTTAATGATATTTTTGTATCATATCTTTCCTCTCTAAAATCTATATTCCACATACCTAAGAAATTCTGGTCTAAATATGTTGCTCCCTGCTTACTAAACTAAAATGACTTCCTATTGCCCTCATGTTAAAATATAAATACATCTGTTCAGCATTTAAAATATTTAATTGTCTGACTTCTTCCTACAAGTCCAGGTTAATTTCATATTATACATCTTCAGTCACTCCATACTCTAGTCAAACTAGCCTGCTTGAGATTTCCCATGCAATACATGTTCTCTCTCATCTCCATGTCTTTACACAAGGTCATCCCCTAAACTTGAAATTCTTTCTCTTCTCATTCTAGCATCTTGACTCCTAATTCTGATCAAGGGCCCTTTTCTGACTTTTCAAGTAATTAGTAACCTCTCTATCATTGTGAGTGTGGTGCGTGTGTGTGTGTGTGTGTGTGTGTATACATATGTATACACTGTATATATCCTATATGTACTTATTTGATTGCTGCAGCTGGCTATTAGAACATAAGCTTCCGAGGTTACAACCTCTCATTTTTGAGTTTATATAACCAGAGTTTGTCGCAGTGTCTATCATACAGTAATTACATAGTAAATCATCGACTGACTTTTTTCCCTTTCTTCCCCTTTTTCCTTTCTTCCTTCCCTCCTTTTTCTTTTTATTTCTCCTTTTCTCCCTCCATCCTTCCTCTCTTCCCTAAAAACTAAATATAACATATAGAGCGAGTTGTCCTAAAAGCCACAAAGCCTTGGGTTCAAGTCACAACTCTGACTGCATGAACCTAGGCATGAACTTAATTTCTCAACTTAAATTACATGAACTTAAATTCTCAGGACTCCCGGGCAGTAGCTCACTAAGAATATAAGTTGCAGTGAAGTTACTGATTTGCAGTGAACAAGAAAGTCCCTTTTTATAAGTAAGGAGGATTTTGTTAGATTTTTTAGGGTTTAATTTCCAGGATCCATGGCCATAAAAATCTCTAGCTCCAAAGTGTTAGATATGAGTTCTCATGATCATGGTTCAAAACAGTTTCTACTGTAACTTTGCATTGAGATATAGGGAGGAGACAATGTAAGATTGTGAATCTTTTGCTGGCGAGATGGCTTCTTCCTTTGTTGCCCTACAAATCACTGTCTCTTCAGGCCCAGCCCTCCATCTGCTGTGCCACCTAGTGCAAAGCACTCAGCATATGTCATCTCATTTGTTCCTCATCATTATTCTGTGACATAGGTGCAATTATCATCTCCTGTTTAAAAGAGAGGAAACCAAGGCTGATAGTGGTTAAGTGAATTGAACAGGGTTTTACAGCTACCAAGAATCTAAAGCAGAAGTCAAACTCAGGTCTCTCCTGACTGCAAGTTAAACATAATATCTGCTATGTCATGCCATCCTGAAAGTCTCACTTGCCCAAAAACACACAGTTAATTATTTGTAGATCGGTCAGGTCTGACTCCCAATTAAATGCTCCTCAAAAGGCAAATATAATAAAATTTCAATTATCTCTTTCTTCTCTGCATTCTCCTATTAGGAATGAAAAAAATGAAAACAAAATTAACTGATAGTAAAGTTTTGTCTCTTTTTAAAGAGTTATTCAAAGTATCTCCTATGATCAGTCCCTAATATATCCCATTTTCCATACTTTCTATGTCTATGTATAGAGTACTACTCAGAAATAGGAGGATGGATCTCAGGCACTTAATAATCAAAAAGTTAATTAAGGTATTTACTAAGTATAGCACACTGAGCTAATAAAATAAATTAGCAAATTTGAGAAGGATCTTCAGCCTCAAGAAATGAAATTGGAAAGGTTTCCTTTTATAATAAACAGCTAATCAATTTGCCATTTGTAAGTGGTTCTGCGCTAGGCTCTTTACAGAAATAATTGCATTGATTTCTTTCCTACCTTCTAACAGCTTAACAACTGAATTCAATTAAAAAAGCATTTATTAAACACCTATTAAATGTTAGGTATTGTACTAGGAAACATGAATGCAAAGATAAAAATGAAACAGGTCCCTGCCTTCAAAGAATTTGCATTCTACTTCCAATCTAAAACAAATATATTGAGATAGCGTGGGATAGTGAAAAGCATGCTGGATTCAGAGGTGAGAGGACCTTGACCTGAATCTGGGCTCCGCTATTTATAATCTAGGTGATCAAGTACCATGTCCCCTGTCCAAGTCTCTGTCAATCAACAAGAATTTATTAAGTGCTCACTATATGCCAGACATTGCGCAAAGAATTCAAGATATAAAGAAGATAAAAAATAGTTCTTGATGTCACGTAGTTTAAATTCAAATAGCGGAAGAAAATATGTACATAATTAAGTACACACAAGATATATACACAAAACAAATGAAAGGCCGTCTGAAAGGGGAAGGTATTAGCAGCCTGAGGAACAGGAAGGGCGTCATACAGAAGGTGGCATTTGTGTTGTGTTTTGAAGGAATCTAAGAAAACTGAGAGACAGAACTAAAGGGACAGAACATTCCTGAAATGAAGAACAACAAATACAAAGGGATGGAGATAAGACATGGAGTATGGTGTTCAAGGAACTGCAAACAGACAAATGCTACTAGATTGTAGAAGGGAGTAAAAAGAAAGGAAAGGAAGGGAGGGGCCAGATTAGGAACATCTTTTTAAGTATTTTAATTCCTCTTCCGTTAATCTGGGCACTTTATATTTTTGTAAATATTCATCCATTTCACTAAGATTGTCAAATTTATGAGTATGCAGTTAGGGAAAATAATTTCTAATTATTATTTTAATTTCCTCTTCATTGGGGGTGAATTTACCCTTTTCATTTTTGATACTGGTAATTTGGTTTTTTTCTTTTTTTAATCAGATTGACCAAAGGTTCATCAATTTTATTGTTTTGTTTACATAAAACCAGCTCTTAGTTTTATTTCTTAGTTCAATAGTTTTCTTATTTTCAATTTTATTAATCTCTCTTTGGTTTTCAATATTTCTAATTTGGTATTTACTTGGGGATTTTCAATTAGTTCTTTTTCTAGCTTTTTCAGTTGCATGCCCAATTCACTGATCTCTTTTTTCTCTATTTTATTCATGTAAGCATTCAGAGATATAAAACTTCGCCTAAGAATTTGTCTTTGCTACATGCCATAAGTTATGGTAGGTTGTCTCATTATTGCCATTCTCTTGAATGAAGTCATTGATTGTTTGTGTTATTTATTGTTTAACCCACTCATTCTTTAAGATTAGATTATTTAATTTCCAATTAATTTTTGGTTATGAAGATTTTTGTAAAAAACAGTGAAGTTAATGTTTGTTCCTAGAATTAATGGGAAGCCACTGGAACTCATTCAACAAGGATGGAGTGTGATGTGGTCAGTCCTGTGATTTAGGAAAAAATCATTTTGACATTTGGTTGGATAGGACTGGAACAGGTCTGAGGCAGAGAGACAATTTAGAAAAGTATTGCAAATGTTCAGGTGAGAGGAACTGAGGGCCTGAACCAGGGGTGAAACTTTAGGAGTGAAGAGCATTGTAAAGATGTTATAAGGGTGGAAATGACAAGGTCTGGCCATGGATTGACCAGGTATGGTGGGTAGGGATGAGTTACAGTGACAAGTTGAAGATAGCATGGAAGTTGCAAGCTTAGGTAAACTGGAAGGATAGTGGCACCTTGGACAATGATAGGACAGTGTGGTTTCCTTCATCGGCAAAAAGGATGCAAATAGGATTGATCTCTAAGATGCCTTCAAGCTTTGTCATTTCCCACTAGATATCCTATAAACATCTCAACCTCACTATGTCCAAAACAGAACTCATTATATTCCCCCTAAGAGATGTGCTGGTAAATGTTTAAAAATAAACTCTTGGCAAGGAAAAAAATAGTTTGTCTTACATTCTTTTCAATTTAATTTGCTAATGAGTCAAATGTTCTCAAAAAAACCTAGAAGATTTACATGAATTGATGCAAAGGGAAATGAGTAGAACCAGGAAAATATTGTACACATTACATGTGTGTTCATCCTTCATTGCTGAAGACCATGTCATCAGAGAAATGATGACATGACTTGCACTTGACTTTGTTTGGAGTAAGGGAGGGTTGTGCAGGTCACCAGCCTCACTTCTCCTCCAGAGCCATCTGAATCCAGTGACCAGATATTCATCAGAATGACTGGAGATGACCCAGGATGGGATAATTGGGTTAATTGACTGGCCCAAGGTCACACAGCTAGTGAGAGTCAAGTGTCTGAGATGAGATTTGAACTCAGGTCCTCTTGACTCCTGCACTGGTGCTCTATCCACTGCACCATTTAGCTGGCTCTAATGTTATAAGCTGTGAATGATTTAGCTATTCTCAGCAATACAAAGATCCAAGAAAATTCTGAAGGACCAATGATTGAAAATGCCATCCATTCTCAGAAAAAGAACTGATGAAAGCCTAAATATAAATAGAAGCATACTTTTATTTTATTTTTTGTTGGCTTTTTTGGTCTGTTTTCTTCTACAATATGACCAATATGGAAATATGTTTTGCATGACTGCACATGTATAAGCTATATCAAATTGCTTGCTTTCTCAATGAGGGGGGTGGGGAGGGAGGGAGAGAATTTAGAGCTCAAAATTTAAAAACATAATGTTAAAATTGTTTTTTTCATGTAATTGGGGAAAAATAAAATACTAAATGATAAAAAATTTTTATTTACATTCTTAACATTTTCTCCATCTTTCTGACGTCTAAACAGTTCCCCCCCAAAAAAATTCCTGATTTGCAGTATTTGTTGATATCTGAGATATAAATGCTCACTCTAAAGATTTGATAATCAACTTTCTGAGCCAGAGCTGGCCCCTGCCTGCTAAACCCACCACTACCATAAGGGTCCTTAATTGATTTCACTACCTCCTAAAGAAGAACTTTCTATCATTATATAGATGCACAACAAAGAATAAACATTTTTCCCCATTTACTTCCTCTAAATGAGCACAGTGATGATCAGTTTCATTCAGCTTTTGGGTCTAGAGGGACTGTGTCACACTATGTTTTTCTCTAATCTTTGTTTCAGTAAGTTCTTCTGTTAGTTTTTATTGATTTAGGTGGGCTCAGTGAATAGTTAGGAAGATGAATTCAAATCCTGCCTCAGATACTTACTAGTTGTGAGACCCTAAGCCAAGTCACTTGATTTTTCTCAGCCTCAGTTTCCTTATCTGTAAAGTGGGGAAAATAACAGCACCCATCTCGCAAGACTGTGGCCAGGATAAAATGAGATAATATATGTGAAATGTTTGGGGAATATTAAATGCTGGGAATTATTAACTGCTATTGTTTCACCCAGATTCCTACAAACTACAAATTCTTATAAACCATGTCAATTCAGCAAACTTTCATTAAGTACTAACTCTTTGAAATGCAGTGTTCTAGGTGATGAGGGTACAAAGAATAAAACCCTGAATAAGGAATAACCTCAAAATTCTGCCAGGTTGGCAGAAAATTCCGATTCAGTTCTGATACTTGTTACATAATAAGCTGGCCTCATATACACATCTGCCATTTGTCAGTGGTTCTATGCCAGACCCTATATAGAAATAACTCCAGGTACACTTCAGATAATCAGTGCCTGGCCAGCTCTTCAGACTCCAACAGAGCTACATTTAGCAACCCATCCACCCACCCCCACCTAGAAACTCCAGCCATTCTCATCACTGTCCTTCTAAATGGAGCTGCCCTGAAGTTCAGAACTGCGGAACCAATCAGCCCTCAATAGAAATTTGGCATCCTGGGTGCTTCTGGCTGAATTTAGTAATTTAGGAAGAGTTATATTGGTTCTATGATCTCTCTGAGAACTGTAATTTCATCTTCTCTTTAGAATATTAGTTTTGCAAAGGAAGAAAATCTCAGCAATTTAAGCAGCTGAATTGGAGCTCAGTCAAGCTGCTTAGGTTACCTTTACAAAGGAAACAGGTAACAATACAAAAAGTGAAGGATTTTTCATATGAGTATAAAAATATACAGTCTTGTAAAAAAGAAGATTTGGAACTTGGGTGTTGCTATCTCAAATGCATGCCATTCTTCCTCTACTCCAAAAGACAGTCAGATGGGGAATCCTAAATCCTGATGTTACAGGGAGTATGGAGATATAGCCCCCCTGGGAATTTTCCATCTTTCTTTTTTAGTATCTCACAACTGATTTCTCTTTGTGAGCCTACATTCTCTTTTTTTAAAATGATCAGTTGTTCCCTTTTGGCACCAACCCTTAAGCACTGCAATGGAACCTTCAACTTGATAGAAAAGAACATGTGAGGAGGAAAGCCAAGAAAACTGGGAAAACTGCTTGACTTTGTCATATAAAACACACAATCCAGACTCAAGACAGAATATTAGTCACCACCCTAGCCTGGGGATTGGGCATTCATTACCTCTAAGTAGAGTGATTTGTCAAATCCTATTCAAATCTATTAATAATAGATACCTGAATATCCAAAGGTTCTCCAGAAAGTTATAAATGACTGTTTCCTATTCTATCACAACTAAAGAATAACTTCTTGGAATATCTTCTGCACCCTGGAATTTTTTTAAATTCTCTTCTCAAGTAGAACAGCCTGATTATAAGCAACTGCTCTAGCTGTGACATTCTTATATGAGAAAAAACCCACTCTTAGAAGAATTCTAATCATGAACAGTCAACAAATACAAGGTGCCTACTATAAGCTGAGCATTAGATTAGGCACTGGGGATAGAAACATTTAAAAAGGAACTGTTCCTTCACTCAAAGAGCTAGTGTTCTACTAAGAAACAATATGTCCATGTAATGATGATGGAGATAGATTGCTGTCATGTAGAGACTTAAGGTATGATTTTTTTTCATTTGATTCTCACAATAATCCTGTGAGGTAGGTGCTACTGCTATCTCCATTTTTACAGATAAAGAAATCAAGGCTGACAGTAAATGATCTGCAAAAGTCACACAACTAGGAAGCTTTCTGAAGCAAGATTCAAACTCGCATCTTCCTGTCTCTATGTCATGTGCTCTGTACACATGTTCTAGATGCTTCTATGCATGCTCTGGTTGCTTCTTTGTAAGTGTAGACTGAAATCCTCAACCCTAGAGCTCTGTGCCACACAGACCAGGTCCATAATTATTTTTATTTCTTTATTTCTTGAAGCTGGTCTCAGGTAGAAATTTGACCTCAGTACTGAAGATCCAGCTTCATTTCCATGTTCTTCTTGAGGGCAAGAGAGGGGGAAACTAGTCCATTAACTTTGTTAATGGGAGTGGAAGGGTAGAGAACGTGTTGAAAATTCATTTGGATTTGAGAATTAGATTGCTATCACGCTGTAAGAGCCTGTGATATCAAAAGAGAAGCCTTTAAATTTTCACTAGACTTAAAAACTTCACTTCCCTCTGAACAAGGTCTAGGACTATCAATCTAATTCAGCCTTTAAGGGCAATTGGGTGGTCCATTGGATAGAGTGTTGGTTGGCCTTGGAGTCTGGAAGACTGAGTTCAAATCCTGCCTGACACTTACAGCTGTGTGACTCTGGGCAAGTCATTTAACCCTGATTACCTCAGTTCTTCATCTTTAAAATGAGCTAGAAAAGTAAGTGACAAACCACTCCTGTATCTTTGAAAAAAAACCCAACCCAAATGGGGTCATGATGAGTCAGATGCAACTGAAATGACGGAACAACGAGAATCAGGGAGAGGGAGTTGCATATCAAGTTTGACTTCCACACTTTTTTCATTCATGCCTTTCCCCCCACTATCAAATGATACTGTTTCTTGGCAATCCAAGCCCAGATTCCTACAAGCTACCAATCCAATTCAGTTCAACAAGTACTTCTCAACCATTACTATTTACAAGGTGGATGGGCAAAGGAATAGGATACATAGGTTAAAAAAAAATGTGTCCTCAAAGGGCTCATGGTCTTCTGGGGGAGACAGAACATAGTAGAGTGGTTCTCAAACTTTTTCTTCTGAGGACTTTTTTACACTCTTTAAGTTATTGAGGACCCTTTCAAAGAACTTTTATATGGGTTATATTTATTACTATGCATTGGTAATTAAAATGTCTTGATATTATTGCTTTGATATCAAGGATCACTTGAAAGGACTGTGGAGATCATCAACATCTACAGATCACACTTTGAGAACCACTCACTACACTAATTTTGTTGTGGTTCAGTCATTTGTCAGTTCTTTCTTCCTCTTCATGGCCTCATTTGGGGTTTTCTTGGCACAGATACTTGAAATGCTTAGGGACAGTTAGGTAGTACAGTGGATAGAGTACCAGTGCAAGAGTCAGGAGGACCTGAGTTCAAATCTCACCTCAGACATTTGACACTCACTAGCTGTGTGATCTTGGGCAAGTCACTTACCCCCAACTGCCTCATCCTGGGTCATCTCCAGTCATCCTGATGAATATCTGGTCACCAGATTCAGATGGCTTTGGAGGAGAAGTGAGGCTGGTGGCCCACATAGGCCTCCCTCCCTCAAAACAAAGTCAAGTGCAAGTCATGTCATCATTTCTCTGATGGCATGGTCTTCTTCGGCAACGAAGGACAAACACACTTGGAATGCTTTACCATTTCTTTCTCCAGCTCATTATGATGAGATGAAGAAGCTACAGCAAACAGAATTGAGTGACTTGCCCAGGGTCACACAACTAGTAAGTGCTTAAGGTCAGATTTGAACTTAGAAAATGAGTTTTCCTAAATCCTTATGTAGTACTCTATCCATTGTATCCACCTCACTGCCCTACAAATTAATAAGTACAAGTAAATTCAAAGTAGCTTGAGAAGGGGAAAACATTAATACCTGATGAAATGTGGAAAGAGCTCATGAAGAAATTACTGCCTTATGTGATCCTTGAAGAGAGGTAGGTATCCTAACATGTAGGGAAGCAATATATCTAACTAAGTATGGCAAATAAATAGCCTGTGATGAGGCATGGAAGTAGGAGATGGAACATCATACTAAGCCATCTGTTTACAATGTGTCTGCCCACAGCTCTGTGCTACTGTACGCAAGAAATTACCTCATGATTCAGTTTTCATTCTCAGCAGAGAGGTGACCCATGGCCAGAATCTAGAGCCCCAAATCTCCGACAGCTTGAATTGTTACAGGCATTTCTGCTAAAGATAGTGACTTTCACTGTATCCACATGATTCTGTGTAAACTGTTTATGGTGATTATGGAAGGTTCTCCCGCACTCAGCCCACATCCTCTTCTATACAGAATTTGAGAGTAAGACTGCTTAGAAGGGTTAATATCTAGTTTATGGCATTTAGTAGAAATAACTTCTACCTCCTTTCTATTCACATGTCATTGTGGAATTTGACAAGCACCAACTGTTATATTGGGCAGGGAACAAAGCACAGTTAAGATAGAGGAGAAAAATTCCCTAGGAATATTTATCTGCTGAGGAGAAGTCTCACATGGTCCATGAGACTTCCAAAGGTCATAACCACAAGGTCTAGGCTGCTTGGCTGTGGGATTGATTGCAATACACTCTACTATTTCAAAGGGATAAAATTTTACATTCCAGTCTTAGAACGCAAACATGTCTGGAAGAAAAAAACAGTGACTGAAACTCATTCACATTTAGATGTGATGAATAGAAAATTCTTTCCTTAGAACAGGACTTTGCTGGGGGAAGGAGGAAGAGACAGAAAGCATTGGTCACTGAATCATAGAAAGAGAATAACTTTAGAGAGGTTCAGGGAACCAAAAGAAATAGCTGATAGGCCAAAAAGAAAAACATTTCACTTTACAGTGTTACCTGCAGACAAAAACTGTCTAGTCACCTTTTCTCAGAAACCAGAAGGCAAGAGTCTATCAGTGTCATAGAAGTCTCTAGGCCCTGACTGAAAGGTAATTTTTCTCAGAAAAAATGGTTCTCAATTGACTGAATAACCCCATGGCCCTTAAGAATCTGAGTTGACTTCTTAATTCCAAAGACTTGAGCTTCCCATTCAGTGGGTTGGGAATGAGTCAAGTTCAATATATGGGGTAGAAAGAACTTGCTTCCCTCTTAACTATTCCAGATTATATCAGGTCTATATCTCTAACTTTAATCTGTCTCCTAAACTTTAGTCTCACACCAATAACTGTCTGTTGGACATGTCCACCTGTTCCAATTGCACGAATCTCCAACCTTGGAATGCTCAGCTCTTCACTCTCCCTCATTCCCCACATCCTGTGATTTGTGAATTTTTGTGAGTTTTACCTTCACAGTTTCTATTGTAGATGTTTCCTCTTTCCATTCAATACACTACTGGCTCAAATCCTTATCATCTCCCACCTGGACTGTCTCAACAGCCTCCTAATTAGACTGCCTTCTTCCAGGCTCTCCAAACTCAAATCCATTCACCACTTAGCTAAGGAAATAATTTTCCTAAAGCACAAGCTTAACAATGTCACTTTCCTACTTAACAATCTTAAATGGTTAACTCTTATCTCAAGGAAAAAATACAAACTCTTCCATTTGGCCTTCAATACACTTAATAGTCTGGCTTCAGAATATCTCTGAAGACTTATTTTACATCATGCCCTTTCAAGAACTCTCCATTCCAGTCAAGCTAATCTATATGCTCCTTCCTACACTTGGAATTTATTTTCCTGCATCTTTACTCTAATATTCACCTAAAATGCACTTCTCTTACTTCTGCCTCTGAGAATTTTTTTCAAGGTTCAACTCAGGTTCCACTTTATCAAAAAAAAAAAAATTCCTCAATCTGCCATGTTGTTCAGGCTTTGTTGACTTCTTCAGATTATCTTGCACTTAAATCTCTGGTTGATATAGAATCTTCCAACAAAATGGAAGCTCCTTTAGCTCCTAGAACAATGCCTTGCAGATCATAAGTGTTTAATAAATGATTGTGAAGTTGTAATTGATTGAACTGAAACAAATCAAAAACTCCACCCCTTCGTTTTTCCATCTCTGACCCAATGTACTGAGCTTGATTAGTATTGACTCTGATGATAGAAGGAGTTATGTACGTAGCTGTTACTGGGGTTAACCCAAGTTAACATAAAAGGGCCCCCCAAGAGATATATGATATTGTCATCGAAACTGGTACCCCTCTGCAAGAACATCTGATCCCAGATCTCAACCCAAATGTGGGTTCAGGGTTTCCTAGCAGTGTGCACAGCTCTGTAGTAAGGGTCCCTTCTAGTACAGCAATCCTCAAACCAACCCACATCCAGGCCAGGTGCAAACCTGAAAGTAATGTAGCCCCACCACTGGCTATACAGTTCTGCAACACATCAGTCCAGCTGGGGAATGCAAATGAAAACATTTTTTGCTGAATTTACAGAAGTAGAAAGTAGCAGGTGTGTGTATAATTGGCCTGCAATTCAGCTCAAAAGGTCCCAATCTGATCTTGACTTTATTAACTTTCTCTGCAACAGACATTTGCTATGTGTCTGATGCTTTGTTTTTATGCTTAGGTTTGGGTTCCATCAGAACCATCATTCCCTGAATCCTACAATCACTTTCTTGTAAAATAATGATGAGAGTTAATTTCTATATATCTCTTTAAGGTCCATGAAGTACATTAAATATAAATATCTCATTTGATCCTTAAAACAGCCCTGCCAGGGAGATCTTTTTCAAATTTTTTAAATTTTTTTTTCAAAATCCTTTTTGAGCTCTTCCATGGCCTGAGCCCATTGGATATCTATTTCAGATGTTTGGGATACAGAGGCCTTGACTCCTATGTCTTTCCCTGATGGTAAGCATTGTTCTTCCTCATCAGAAAGGAAGGGAGGAAACATCTGGTCACCAAGAAAGTAATCTTCTATGGTTTTATTTTTTTTTTCCCTTTTCTGGGCATTTTCCCAGCCATTTACTTGACTTCTGAGATTCCTCTCCACCCCTGCCCAGATCTGCCCAGCTAGTGCTTGGGATCTGAAATTCAAATGCTGCTCCCCAGCCTCAGGGCTTTCAGCAGTGGGCGGGGCTGCTATTCAATGTGAGCTTAAGTTCTGGTGCTCAGGCGGGGGCAGGGCTGCCTCCCAGGCTCAGCTCCCTCAGGGGGTTTATGCAGAGACCTTCAGTAATGGACCCAAGCTCCTGCCTGCTCTGGGAGCCTTTGGCTGCTTCTGCCTCTGCTGCTGCCTCCCAAGAGGGCCTGAGTTATGGAGACACCCCACTCCCCTCTCGGCCAGCCCAGAAGTTTCTCTCACTGACCTGTGCACCTGTGGGTGGAGGGATCTTCGTGGCCGCTGGAGATTCCATCCCTGAAACTTGCTCAGATCTGCTCCTCTCGGTGCTGCGCAGCCAGGGAAGGGCTGGGCTCTGCTCCCATCCAGTGCATGACGGATCTTTGGGATCGGTTTTTCAGGGCTCTCTGGAACAGATATCTCCTTCACTCCATTGCTGTGTGACTTTCACTGCTCCAGAATTTGTTGGGAGTTCTTTTTACAGGAAATCCATGGGCTGTGGGTTCAGAGCTAGCATATGCGAATCTTTCTATGCCACCATCTTGGCTCCTCCCCAAATTTTTTTAATTTTAAAATTAATTTTTGTTTATTTTTAGGTAGGTCTCTTTTACAGATGAGGTAACCAGGATTGAAAGAGGTTAGGTGATTTTCCAAGGGTCACACAGCTGGTAAATGTCTGATACAGGTTTTGAACTTTTCTCAACCTTCTTGACTCAAAGTCCAAGTTGCTTCTCTATTGTTTTGGTTATTTGTCTTTCATTCTCGAAGAGGACCAGGGAGGTGATGCCATGACATGCAAGCGAATTGGATTTAAGGGAACGGGGGAATTGTTCAACAACAGCCTCACTTTCTCCTCTGGAGCCATTTGGGTCCAGTGGCCAGATATGGATCAGGAAGACTGAAGATGGCCCTGGATGCAGTGGGAGACCTTGACCTTTTTAAGCTAAGATCTTTAACAGGTCTCAATTTGACTGACCAGAAGTTTACTTTAGAAAAATCACCTTGGCAGTTGTGTGATGGATGGATTAGAAAGGGGAGAGAAGTATCATTTAGGTGACTATGGAAATAATCCAGACAAAAAGAGAGGAGAACTTAAGTAGAGTGATTGTTTTTAGAGTAAGAGATGTGTTATGAAAGCAAATGCAACAAAAGTTTGCAACTGATTGGGATAGGAAAAATGATAGTAAGGAGGTGAAGATGGGCTAGACAGATATACCTCTCTTTCCTCCCAGTCACACACACACACACACACACACAAAATCATTGCTAGTAAATCAGAGTAGTAATGAATTTTTTGGTACCCCTACTTGACTAAGAAGTCAGTGAACCTGTTCAGGATTCTAATGATATGCATTGCTTCCAATTCTCCAGCCAACCATACATCATATTAATTAATAGTGGTAAAATGTATTGATTTATGTACTATCTGCAAAAAATAATATTACATATTAGACTGAGAGATGGTGTCAGAATTAAGACCTAAGCTTGAATCCCACTTCTGACATGAACCTCTCTGTTCTCTAGAATTCTAAGATTTTACATTGCAGAGAAGGTACTGACTTGCATTTATGGCAGTATTTGCCTCCTCTGGGAGTTCCCTACACTAATAAAAACACAGGTCCAGTTTATGTCCCCAAATAACAAAAAAGGTGCATTATTCATCATTATGGAGAGGGGATGTAGTTAATAGGGATTTTTAAATGAATTCACCTGTGTAATATAAACCTAGTCTGATGAGATAAGGGAGGAAATATTAAATTGAGTTGTCCACAAAGGTCTAATATAAGGGAAGTCCCATAATACGGTGGGAGAGGTGTTGAACAAGGAGTCAGAAGACCCAGGAGAGCCAGGTTCTTGTTCTAGATTTAACTACTTTCTATCGTTGAGATTTTTAGCTAGTCACTTAGCCTCTCTGAGATTTAGTTGCCTCATTTATGCAGGTTTCCCTGCATCCCTTAAAATTACACCAAGAAGATAATTTATGTGATATTCAGGGTCTTAGGAGTAACACATGAAAAAGCTTGCATAATTTGAAAAATGGTTAATGTAGACATAGGGACATGTAGAAAGGACACTGGCTCTGAGTTCAAATCTTGCCTCTGAGGCTTACTAGCTGTGTTTTTGTCCCTTTAGCTTCCCTAGATCTCAGTTCCCTCATCTACAAAATGAAGTTGAGATCCTTCATAGCTCCGGGATCTTTTGAATTGGTGTAGCGATCCATGATCTAAATTAACTGTAATTGGACAAAAATAAAATAAATTCTGATGGGAAAACAAATTACACCAAGATTTTTGGAATACCCTGAATAATGGGTATGCCTATTTGATTGATGTGACAACCAATTGAATATCAAAATGCTTTGGAAATTATTACAACCATACAAATGCAATTGTGATTACATCCTTTCTCCCTGCCCTTAGCTTTTTCTCCTTTAAAAAAAAGAAAGGAAGGAAATGGCCATTATTAGTAAGGTGGGTCAATGCTCACTGTGCCCTGCCACTGCTTAACTATGCCAGTAGAGAAACCAGGGCATCAATGGAAAAAAATATAGAGGACTTCATTGTTAAAAACAAAAACATCAAAAACTTTTAGAGTTCAAAGAATTAGTTGATCTTGCAAGCCAGAAAACATGGTGTAAAACTCTCTTATGAGAACCTTAATATACTCGTCTTTTCCCCTATGACTCCAACACAATATGAACATTTAGAAAGTAAGAAATGAAAAAAGAGAAACTCAGAGTGTGGACAAGGAAAATGAATGCCACAACTAAGGAAGTATGTATTGATCCAAGACATCTTTAATCTCTCCTTTTGGGGCCAAGGCAGGTATCAGATTGACTATCCTAGATCATCAGACTCTACAAGCCCTGGGAATTGTGCAGCAGAGTGCACCCTGTAGGCTTTGTGTCTAAGGTATGACACCCATTATGTGGGCTAAATTTGTACACCCATGGTCACCTATATGTCAAGTCTCTTGAGAAAAATATTTTGTAAACTGAGCATTATTCACCTCTCCTTTGACATAAAATTCTATGTAACTGTCCCTCATAACATGATTGAGTCTTTTCAGCCAATCCCACTTGCTCCTTCAGTGATCATTTCATTTCATCCAATAGCTTGAAGCACTCTACTCTTTCCTTACTTGGTTAATTAACTAGTTGGTTAACATTTAGTTTAATGCTTTTAACTAATTTAATACAGATGTTTAGACCTTGTTCACTCCTAATTCATACCTCTGATTAATTTATACAGTCAAAAGTCTGGGTCCTCCACAAATATGGAGGTAGTGATAGAGAAAACATCCATATGAATAACGACAATTACTATTGAATACTATGAAATGAGACATGAACCAAGGAAGTTAAGAACTAGGACCCGGGACTACTCATCCAATGTCCTTCTCACCACACTCTTTAAAGATAAAGATAGATTTCATTGAGTGAAACAGAGGGGGAAGGTTTGTTTTTATTTCTTATTTCCTTATTTCTGTCAAGTACCATCATTCGTCCAAACCTTCATGTTACAAACCTTGCTGTTATAGTGTCTCTGTTTTGATTCTTTTACCTCTCCATCTAATAAGTTAACAAATCATCTCTAACTTATCTTTTTAGGATCTCTTGTCCTTTTCCCTAACTATTCAATAAACCAAATATTTATTATTCTCTGACTATATATAAAGACTATATGCACTAAAATTAAAAATCACATAGTCCCTGCCTCAAAGAGCTTTTTTGCCACTGAGAATGCTTCTATTCTGAACAATGCAGAGGCTCCCAACTTAACAAGACATTCAAACATCACCACAATCTGCCACCGTTCTACCATTCTAAGCAGTTAGGTGATACAGTGAATAGAGCACTGAACTTGGAACCAAGATGTGAGTTCAAATCTGGCCTCAAACACTTACTAGCAAATCACTTAACTGACAATCAGTTTCCTCACCAGTAAAAATGGGGATAATACAGCATTTACCTCATAGAGTTGTTGTAAGAAACAAATGAGAGAATGTATTTTTTCAAACCTTAAACCTACTGTTATTAGGATTGTTATCACTTTATTTCATACACCTCTCTCATCTATACCATATACTTGCTTTTCCCTGGGCTGTTTTATACTTTCATGTTGCCATGCCTTGGTGTTCTTTGCCTGAACTAACCTTGCTCTTCCCTACTTATTGAACTCCCACTCATCTTTTAAAGCCAACTTAAATAGTACCTCCTCAGTGAAGTCTTTCCTGATCTGCCTTCCCACTCAGTAGTTGAAAATGTCCTTTTCCACCTTGTGTTTCACAGAGCTTTATTCACACCTTTTGTGAGCTTGCCATGTATTATACTTATTTTTCAATGTTTTGTCACTTTATTAGACAATAAGATCCCCTAGGGCAGAGACTGGGTCCTATTTAAACTTGTATCTCCTGTCACCTAGCAGGGTGCTCTGTACACAGTAGGTGCTGTTGAGTTTGTTTGCCATTCAGAACAAAATAGCACTAGGCAACATCCCCCCAGAAAACCCCTGCTAGCATGGAAGCTGTCTCTTCTCTCCTTTTGGCACAAAGAGATGTGTATATGCACAGACAATGTCCTCTTTGTCAGGCAAGGAAAATGAGACACTGGTGTGATAGAGGTCACACACAAATCAGGATGAGAGGTCTGAAAGCCTGTCTGTGATTAAGCTGCAAGGTCTTGCCATTTGTGTGGAATAATTAGAAGCACTGTGTCTCAGTATCAAGGCAGAGCTCTTCTGGAGCCTCATTTTACAAGTGAATGATATCCAACAACTATTCCAAGATGTCAAAGGTCATCCAGACTACTTCATTATTTCTGGCATGATCTGATGTGAAATGTTATACAGAATATTGAGCTTTTCCTAGTGACCAATGGCTCTATTTCCTCATCAGACAGTCCTAGCTTTTTCATTATGATGAATATTTCTGAAAAATAAAATTGTATGCAAAGCCTACTGACACAATCCCACAGGGTTTATATTTCAAATACCAAAAAGATGGTATGAGTTATGGATAGTACTGGCAATGCTCATTTCTAGCTTTCCATTTGTGGGACATCTACTCAGTTACAACAGCAGGTTTTACATAAAGGAGGCAGCAAAGTACAGGGGATAGAGATCTGAACTCAGATCGAGATACCAACATGTACTTGCTGCATGGTCCTAGGCAATTAATGTTTTAATACTCTAGGAAATTCTCCCCAAATATACCTTGCAGGGAAGTTATTAAAAACGTAGTAGAGCCAGCTCATACCAGATAAATCTGATTGTTAAATTTTCAATGTGACCATTTACACTTCAGAAATCCACAAATGCTACAATTCAAGGCTTGATTTATTGTTTCATTGATTTTTTAAAAGAATTTAATAAAGTGATAAGGAAAATGTCAGCAATGCAAATTAAGCTTAAAGGTGTGTTATGCTTTTTTTCAGAGAGCCAGTTGTTAAAAATTTGCTATCATATCACTGCCTATGCTGATAAGAGGAGTCTCCTCATCTTCTAATGAAGTAACAAGTGGCCTCTATTCTTAGTGTGGCATACATACTCTGCAAAAAAATCATAAATATTGGATAAATCCTAAAATAAGCTGGAGGGAGGGAGGGAAGAAGGAAGGAAGGAAGGAAGGAAGGAAGAGAGAGAGGGAGAGGAAGGGAGGGAGGGATGGAGGGATGGAGGCAGGATAAAAGGAGGAAAAGGAAGAGAGTGGAGAGGAGGGAAGGAAGGCTTTATTAAATACCTATTATGTGCTATACAGTGTCCTAAATGTGTATAAATATTATCTCATCTGATCCCCATAACAATCCCAAAAGGTAGGTGCTATTATAAGCCACATTTTACAGATGAGGAAAATGAGGCAGACAGCCGTTACATGCTTTTGCTCAGGGTCACACAGGAATTTTTCAGATTGGGATTTGAATTTACGTCTTCCTGACTCTGAACCCAGGAACTCTTTATACTGGGTCATCCAGGTGCCTCTGTCTACTTGGTGAACTAGAAACAGTCTTACAGAAATTAGGTTTAGATCAACATCTTACATAATATAACTCAATTTTTAAAAAGAGAATATACCATAAAAATAGAAAAGAACAATTAGTCAATAACTCAATAAATATTTATTAGTTCTCCACTATATGCCAATACTGTGCTAATCACCAGATCAGGTACCATTCATAATTGTGGCTAGAAGGAGAGTTCTTAACTAAACAAGGGTTAGATGCAATCACAAGAGGCAGAATATATCATTTTGTTTATGAAATGAAAAGTTTTTGTAGGAACAAAATCAAGACAACTATGACAAGAAAGCTAGAGATTAGAATTAATCTTCATATAAAATATCTCTAAATGTCTGATATCCATAATATATAGGGAATTAATCCTACATATATATATACCAAAAGCCAACAAATGCTTGGTCCAAAGATATGAATATTCCTAAAGATATGAAATTTCAAAAAGAATTATAAAATATTAATGACCACTCAAAATATTGAAAACAGGTTGCTATTTAACTATAGTAAGTGTGGTTCATCATGAGAGAGATAAGAAAAGAAAGGAAAAAATCTCCCTCTTTTCTTTGTAGAGGTGGAGGATGATGGGTATGAATCAGTGCAAATATTGTCAGATTTGACTAATATGTCAGTTTTCATAAACTAATTTTCATTTCATTCTCTTTTTTATTCTTTGTTTAAAAGAGAGTAGTTCCCTGGACAAAGGAAGGTGGAGGGATATATCTTGAATAAAACTGATGCAAAAACAGAGGATAGCTTTTTTTAATCAATTTAGTTTTTTTCCTAAGAATAGAAGTGAAGTTCATTGCCTTCTACTTTGCATATTACCTTGCCTTCTCTTTCTTTTGAAAATGAGATAACATTTGCCCCTCTCCAGTGCTGTAATATTTCTCTCATTCCCCATGAATTTTAGAATATCTCTTATAATAGCTTAGCAATCATATTCATGAATTCTCTCTCACCTGAAGATGCACAATTCATCTGGGCCAAGTGGTTTGAACTCACTGGGAATTCTACATTCCCCCTCTGTATTAGTCATATGTGTTGTGTCCTTTCTAGTACAAAGATAATTTTCCTTTCAGGGAAAAAACCCAGAAACAAACAAAAAAAAAAGGAATTAAGCTTCTTTCCCTTCCATCTGCTGACTGTTGTCCCATCACTACTGAGCAATGAGTCTGTTCTTCACTTGGTCCTCCTTTTTAATTGCAATATAGCAAAAATTTAAAACAAAATCCTTCTTTTACTGTGCTTAGCTTATTCCAAGGTTTGGCACTCCTGGTACCATTCATGTAAGAGTTTCTGTATTTCCATATTCATCTTTATTTAACTTGACCTTGCTTCCATCCATTCAATTCCATTCAATAAGCATTAATTAAACTTCTAATACATGTTAAACATCATGATAGATGTTGGTGATACAAAGACAAATATGACTCCCTTTTCTCAGAGAGCTTTCATTCTACTGACATGAAATAACATGTACACAATTGAGTAATTTTGAAAGGGGGCTGCCTAATAGCTTAGGAGAATTAGGAAAGGTCTCCTGTGGGAAATGGTATTTAAGCAGAACTCTGAAAGGAGTTAGGGGTTCTGAGAGGTGAAGATGAGAAGGAAAAGCCTTATGGACATGATAGACAAGTGACATAAATGAATGAAGCTAGGAAATGGAATGTAATACATATGGAGGGAATATCAAGCAGTCTAATTCTAATGAAACATAGAGTTCATGGTGAGGAATAATGTATATGTAATCAGCCTGGAAAAGCAAGATTAAGTTAGACCTTGAAAGATATTCATTGTTTACATTTTATCCCAGAGAGAATATGGAAACTCCTAAGATTTTTGAGTATAGAGTGCCATGATCACATTTGTATTTTAGGAGTATCCATTTAGCAATCATGGGGAAGATAAACTGGAGAGAAATGAGAAACTGGATGCAGAGAAACTAATTAATTGGCTACTGCTGTGTTTCAGGCAAGCAGGAATGATGATTTGAATGAAAATGGTGACCACGTGTGTAAAGAAAATGGGATGAAGACATAAGATGTTGTAGAAGGAGAATTGGCAAAATGGGGAAATTGATAGTTTATTGGGAATACTGAGAATGTAGAATCATGAACCACTTGTAGGCTGTGACCTTAGGTAACTGGAAGGATGAGGGTGCCTCCTACAGAAATAAGGAAATTAGGAGGAGAGATGGGTTTGGGGAAAAAGGTAATGAGTTCTGTTCTAGCCATGTTGATTTGAGATGTCTAAAGAATATCCACATGTTCAATCTCAGTGGACACTTGGAACTATAGTATCTGAGCTCAGGTGAGAGATAATCTGCTCAGGACTAACTCTAGGAAACTAACAGGGCAAATCCAAGATTTAATGATATTTAATAAGACTTTCTGGAACAGTGAAGCATTTTCTTTTCAGTATTAGCTATTGCTGCTGTTACCGGCATCATCATTTTTCTGGGCCTTGTATTATGTCACTAAGGGAGAAAATGGGAAAGAAGAGTATTTGTTGGCCATTTCTTTACTCAGCAGATAAGGCACTTTTTTTAGTGGCAGACAACTAGGGGCAGTTCCTTAAGAACAAAGAACAGGGTTTCCAGCGGCAGTATTTGTGGAACGACATCACACAGAACAAGGGAATAAAACTGAGAGATAATGTGAGACAGGAGCTGAGTGAGTGACTTGTACTTCACTTCCCTTGCCCCCAAGGAAAATGAAACAGCATACAGAACACTTAATCCAGAGCCTCATCAAACAAAACCATTTGCCCCAGCTACCACAAGATCAAGAACACCCAAAATTATGTAATTAAAAGAAATGGCCTATCTTAAGATTTCCAAGCCCTTCACTAAAGTCATTACATGGAGGTTATCCTGGGTTTCCAAAGGTTGCTCCAAAGGAAAATAAGCTCCGGCAGATGCTTCCCACCTGGAGATGATTTGAGAACATGCTTAGTGTTCTACTGAATATCTGGCATTCAAGGACCAGTCTAGCTATTTCTGGGAGTTGGTAGAGGTGGATGGGATTCATTGTCAGAGGTCAGCCACCAAGCGATATTATTTTTATTCACACAGAAACTCTTCAGGTCCATGCATTCAGATGTAGTTATAGGTGATGGAAACCAACCTTTGAAAGGAGTAAGGGAAAGAGTAAATGAAAAGAGGACTCAGAGAGAGAGGGAAAGGATGTGTGAGGGATACAAAAGGCAAATAGTAAGTGAGTACTGAGAATGTGTAGAGCTGACAAGATCAGACTGTGCACTAACTTCTGATGAGAGAGAAATTGTATGCACAAAAGAGTCATGGCATCCTAAGCTTATAACACAAAGCTGGAAAGTATCCCAGAAATCAGCTAGTCCTCTCCTCACTTTATAGATGCTTCAGGATAAGAAACATAATTAGGAGAAAGTCAAAGACTTTTCTTTTAGGAAGGTATTCTCACACAGTGGAAAGAATGTTGACTTTAAATTCAGAGGACCTGGATTAAAATCCCTGTTCTGACATTAAACACATTTGTGACATTGGGCAAGTGTCTTAACACCTCTAAGCCTTAGTTTCTTCATCTGTAAAATGAAAGAGTTTTGACTTCTAAAGGTTGTTTCAATAACATATATATATGAATGCATATACATGTAGATATATATACATATATATGTATATATATAATGTGTTGTATATTTGTGTGTACATATACATGCAAACATGTATATATGTATATGCATGTGTATATACATACATATGTATCTCTATTTTCATGGCTGATCTGATACTAAAGGTCCCTGCCTTCCCTACCCCAACTCCTAAATTTGGCTAGTCTAGCCCTTAAATATTTAGCCAAATACCAGACCTGAGCATAAAATGCTTTTCAGGTTGATAGGGTGTAACCCTGGTGCAACCTTTAGAAATTCAGGCTAACTTCCATGCAATGACTTTAGTGAAGAACTTAGAACTTTAAGACAGACCATTTCTTTTAATTAAAAAATGTCAGGTGTTCTCTACCATGTGGTTCTCAGGAAAACTGCTCTGTTTGACAGGGCTCTTGACCAAGCCTGCTTGTATAAAAGTCTTTGGTCTTTTTCCTAGTTATGTCTCCCTATATTAGTATTTGGGACTGATTATGAAAGACTTTTAATTAGATTTTGCCTCCTACAACTTATCTGAATTGACATTCTGAATTCCTTACGGTCTCCCTAAGGGAAGAGAAAGTGCCTAGGGGAGACAGAAAAAGACTTAGAGTTTAGGGCAAAGGGGACCGTGAGTAGATCCAAAACCCAACTACTCAGCAGGGAAGACTTCTATCCTCATTATTCTGAGAGCTTGGTGTTCATTTGTGGCCCCTCTTCCACAGCATTCTGTGCAACACAAACATAATACATTCATTATAGTATATAAAGCAAATATATAAGCACACATTTTTGCATATGTGTGTATATTATGATGCATATTATAAATGCACATACAATATATGTGCATATATAGTATACATATAGTGTGTGCATTTACAGTATATGTGTATATATAGTGTGTGTATATACCATGAATGTATATATATGCATATACAGTATGTATATGCATATATAGTACATTGTACATATAGTAAATTATATATACATATAAAGTACATGTATATAGTATTGTTTATATACACAATGTGTTGCATAGACAGTATATATATATATAGTGTATGCATATATACATATATCTATAATATATATATAAATTATATATGTATATCCAGTGTGTGCATATATATATAGTTTGTGTATACATATATAGTAATGTGTGCATGTAGTGAATGTATATAGTGTTTTTGTCTATGCCTAAATATACATACCCATCTACATAAATATCTAGATAAACATAGAAATAGAGATATACACAGAGCATATGAAATTTCAGAGTAAAAACTATGTATGGTGGCACATGATTGATTTAGCATTGGCCAAAAATGAGCTTCACTCCCCAAGGGAGTTTTTTTTAAAATTAACTATAGTTTGCATAAGCACCAAAACTTAGGTTATTTTTTAAAAACTATTTTCACTTTCAGAACTATAGCATGTATTTCCTTGTCTTAGACAGATACACTGAACATTTAACTTTTCTTTGATTACTCAAGGTCATCCCCCACTATCTCTATGACTTGAACAATTCTCTCAACTTCCTTGGGACTCAGTTTTCTTGTTTATAAAAGAAGGAAGGTTAGATTAAATAACTTTAAAGTCTCTTCTAGCTCGAATTATATCATCCTAAGATACTATGATCTTTATGAATGTCAATTAGCCTACTGTCCTCTAATACAGTGGTGCCCTCAGTGTTTAGGGCTATTTGCTTCTATAAAAAATGAACCCAGAATTTAAGGTGCTTGTAATTTTTGATTCTGCTTTTTATTTATTTTTTCCTTCTTGTTAGGTTGTCAACTATCACTTCTTACTGATGTCAATGCACCTAATTGTATCTGTGAAATATCTTCAACTGATTTCAATCTGCTGTATAGATCAGAAAATCAAGTAACTATTCCCATCAGAATTGTTTCTTGTAAAAAAAAATAGGCATTGAGAGAGCTACTTTATTTGTGTGAGGCAATCTTGTGTGAATAGAGTTCGTGGATCACTCAGTGATTCCTTGCTAAGTCTGTAGAATTTTGAAGCCTTGGAGGTGGAATGTAGGAGGTAGGATGGGATAGGGGGTTGGTAATCATTTTTGGCTTTGTGAAAATTTTTCGCTTTGAAATTTTAAGCAAAATTGAAACTCATGCAATATTTTCTTTAGTGCTTTTAGTTATCTAAAGTCATTTTCTTCGTTTGAGAATACAAAAATGCATTCTGTTCAATTTGATTTTCTCAAAATTACAGTGTTTGATTTTTGAATAATGATGTATAATTCTAGCTCCTTTATGGACCATTATCTTAATAACAATAGTAACTTGTAATTACATGGTGATTTGAGATTTACAAAGTATTTTCTTGAGATAATAACTGAGTTAAGGTAGATAGTACAAGAATTATTTGATGGGAGGGAAATGGACCTGTGACTTCACTGGAATTAATGACAATTTCATTGGTAAAAGCAATTGCCTTCCACCAATGCCAATCAGAATCTTCTCTGCAGTTCATAATCAGACAGGTTCCCAGAAGTACTGAAAGGTTAGGTGACTTGTCCTGTGTGTATCAGAAGCTAGATTTGAATTCAGGATTTCCTATTTCCAAAGCAGACTGTCTACTACATCCTCCCCTCCTTATCTCTATCACAAATGGAGATATATAAACGAAGACATGAGGTTTAGAGAGTGTAGGGGACTTGCCCAGAGTCATGTAGCCTGTAAGTATCAGACTAGGGACTTAACATAAATATTCTGACTTCCAAATGGGAGTTCTTCCTACCTTACCAAACTGTTTCCCAACATTAGGCATTCTCAAGAGGCAGAAGGATCCTACTTATTTCCAGCTCCAAAGTCTATGGACTTAATCTTACTCTTCTCTGTATTGCATATTTGAATCAAGTAAGCCCCCTCATTTTTAAACTCTAAAGAACAAATGCATGCAGTGCCAACCACTCTCCTGCCAGGACTGTCAGGCTTAGTCATTAGGACAGAAACATATCCAACCAAGTTTTAGATTAAATGTCTACAAGAAGAAAAGTACATTTAGTTCTGCATTAAAAATCAATACTTGGAGTGTACATTTTCTAATGGAAATAGCACCCCCACAGGCTAGATTTTACCTCATCCTTTCACTAGAAAATTATCAGTTGGCAAGTGTATTGATTGTCTATAGACGGTTTTACTATGAGGACTATTGCACAAGAATCATTGCACAATTCTCAGAAATTATTTTAAAGACAGAAACTGAATAAAAGTAATACATTATTTCAGAAAAAATCCAAAATATGTCCTTTTTAAAGAATTTCACAAAATCAGTGACCTTAAAAAGTCTTTTCCAAAATAGTTTCCCTCACTTTGGCTTTTATATCCACAGTTACGCCCCAGGTCTACCATTCAATTCCAGGTCAAAACTGTTCTCTGTACAAAGAACAGAACTCTATGCACTCCAGTGAACAGCCCTGAATTCTGCCCCATTGCTTCTTTAGAAAAAAGTACTTTTCTCTAGATGCTCATTCTCTGTCTGGGAAAATTTTCCCCAAGCAACTGCTCGCTACTTCTGTGCCCTTTTTATAGGCTTAGGTGGCTCTGTTCCATTAAAGAGAGCCGCTCCTAAAGTTGACTTTTATCAAATTATCTGCTTCTTTCCTCCCACTTTCCAGTCCTCGGATGCTACCTCCTACTACCCATCCTACACCCTAAACCTTTTCTGAATTTCCTATGTTCTGTTTTCATTTTGTACTAATTCTGCATTTGAAAAAAACCCAGCTCCTCCTCCCTATTCCACAGAATCGCATCATTGGATCAAGTATTTAAGAAGAACAGGATCTCAGATTTTAAGGGACTTTTAAGATTACTTAGGCAAAGCTCATAGCTGAAATTTCCACAAAAAGAATCCATCTTCATTTTAATATCTTCAGAACTCTATTCTAGAGCACACTCCATTCTTATATCAGCCTGTTGATATGTCTTAGCACAGAGCCAGGCACATAGTAGACACTTAATAAAAGTTTATTGATTGTCTCTTCCTTTAAGAGCTAGCTTGTGTTACCTCCCCATGAAGTCTTCCCTGATTCTTCCTGTTTCACTCCTACAAGTAATTTCATGTCCCCAAGCATTTTTATGGCACTTGGTTTTATCTTTCCTAAAGCTAGGTCCAGTAATATCACCTTCCTATTCAATAAACTCCAAGTGGCCCCCTATTGCCTCAAGGATTAAATACAAAAATTGGTTTGTCATTCAAAGCCTTTCAAATCCTAGTCCCTTCTACCTTTCCAGCCTTCTTATGCCATATTTCCCATCATATATTTTCCAATCCAGTGAAATTGGCCTTCTGGCTCTAGCAGGAACAAGACACTCCATCTCTTGGCTCTGGAAACTTTTACTGGCTGTCCCCCATACCTGGAATGCCCTCCATCCTCTACTCTGGTTACTGACTTCCTTGGGTTCCTTTAATTCCCAATTAAAATTTATCTTTTACAGAAAGTCATTGCCAGTCCCTCTTAATTGTAAAGTCTTCCTTCTTTCAGTTATTTTCTACTTATCTTAGATATAGCTTATTTGTATATAGTTACTTGCATGTTGTCTCCCTATTAGCTTATGGGTTCAATGAAGGCAGGTTCTGGTTTTTGCCTCTTTTTGCATCCCCAGCACTTAGCACAATGCCTAGTACATAGCAGGTACTTAATAAATATTTATTGATTGATTGCCCTCCTTTTGCCCTATCACACTCTATTTTTTATTATATTTCTCTATATGAATATATCTGACAAAACCGATTATGAGCTTCTTGAGGAAAGAGACTGTCATTTTTCATATTTTTTTATCCACAGTCCCTGACAGGGTGCCATGTACATAGTTGTCAATTAATATACATTTATTTATTGAATTCTTTGGGTGTAAATCTTCCCAAATTCATTATTTATTATTAAATTTACTATAGTTTTACCCTCTGGAGTCCAGGGAAACAGAACAGTCAGGAACAGCTCACCCTGGTCCATATCATTCCTAACACTCCATTAGCCTAGTTTATTTTAAGGTTATTCCTATCTTGTCCAGATAAGATAACCATTAATAATAATTTGGTACAAGGACGCTGTCCCCACAAAAGAGGCCAAAGGGGCTTCTCACAATGACTCTGGACCTTTAATTTTGTTTTAATCTCAGGCTCAATGACTCTGGAAGCCTCCTTGAGGCCATATTGCTTTCTGTCTATTTCTACACTTTTCAGGAAAATATTCCTTCATCAGGTAACCTCGGTATAGTAGGTTGGGGGATAGGCACTCTGGATTCCCCTCCTCTTCACTGGAAACCTTACAACTGACAGACATCTCCCAGTCACACCAGCAATGCCTGCTTTCGGCTTTGAGACTCTTTCTCCTACGCCGGCAAATTCTCTGAACACTATCGTCACCAAAATGGAACTACTAAGTCATTAGAACAAGGGAAGAAAATAAAGCTACAGTAACATTCCAAACTTCAGTCCAAATGCAAGTCACTTCCCTTTAAATACTGCCTGTATGCCTAAAATATTTGGTGGAAATTTAAGAGACTGTTTCCAGCTGACATGATTTGGAACCCTGGGAAAGTTATATTATAAGGCTCAATCCATAAATGTTGGAATGTTAAATCTATTTTTAAAAATGTAGCCCAAATAGCCTAGTCACTCCCCTCCCCAGCAACACTTATTCCTATGCTAATTATGAATCATATTATTTTAGGGGTCATTCTGAAAGGTAAATTTTCCTTCCATTCCTTTGAGGCCTGAGATTTAGTCTCTTATATGAGCTATGTGATATCGTTTAATTGGGAAGACAAAGAAACAGTCCTTCTGGAACTCAATTACTCAGCTTCTCTTCAACAGATCAGGAGTAAATTAGACCACAGGATTGCCCAGGGCATGTGTGATCTTTAGAGGAAAAACTGGCCCCAATCATATATGCACAGCTGGGGTAATGGTCTATGTGGCAAATAATCTAGTGGTTTGTTTTAATTTCACACATGTGAAATTGGAGTTTTAGAGTATACATAGAAATAGCGTTTTTTTCTCCTGTTCAAAGATGATATTGATATCAAAGATAACCACAGCATGGCAAAAACTAACCACGGTTAGCCAGGAGGCTCTCCCATACTGCCCATACACAAAATGTGTGGTTTCATTTGTGGCTACAATTGCAATTGATGGTACATTTCACCATTTGCTACTGTGCCTTTCAGACTTATTCTTATCAATGCCTCTGCTGAAAAAGAAAAATTCACCAACTGTTTTTGTAAGTCATTGTGGTTTCTGAAAACTTTTCTTCTCTCTGCAACTAAACAGTGTCAAGATCCTACAATATACCAGAGGTGGCAGTAATAACAGTCCTCATTTATAAAGTGTTTTAAGACAAAGAATTTTATATATACTCTCATCTGATACTACAATCCTATGTGGTAAATGCTGGAATAAGATGTTATCTTTTAATTTTTTTATATTTTAATATATTTTTATTTATTTCATTAAATATTTCCCAATTACATGTAAAAATATTTAGAACATTCTTTTTTTTTTCATTTTGAGTTATAAATTCTCTCCCTTCCTCCCGCCCCTCCCTCATTCCTTAAGAAGGCAAGCAATACAAAATTGATTATATATATGAAGTCATGAAAAATATATTTTCATATTATCCATGTTGCAAAAGAAAATACAGACACCAAAAAAAAAACACAAGAAAAATAAAGTATAAAGAGTATGTTTCAGTCTACACTTAGAATTCATCAGTTCTCTTTCTGGAGGTAGATAGCATTTTTCAGCATGAATCCTTCCAAATTATCTGGGATCATTTTCTTGATCAGAGCAGCTAAGTCTTTCACAGTTGATCATCTTATAATATTAATGTTATTATCTACAATGTTCTCCTGTTCAACTCATTTTACTTTGCATCAGTTCATTTAAGTCTTTTCAGGTTTTTCTGAAATCATCCTGCTCATCATTCCTTATACCACAATTGTATTCTATTGCAATTATATATGGCAACTTGTTCAGCCATTCCCCAATTGATCAACATCCCTTCAATTTCCAGTTCTTCCAATATGCTATTATCACTCACATTTTGTAGATGGATAGAAAGAAGGAAAAAGTGAGGAAAAGAGAAGGGAAGAGAAGAAAGGGAGGAAAGGAGGAAGGGAGGGAAGGAAAGAGGAAAGAATGAAACGTTAATGGGAATCAAAAATCTTCCCTGCCCATGGATAGACCTCAGGTGGGCTACTGAGGGAGGCTTGATTGGGGGAGTCTTATTTTGTATGGGGCCAGGCTTGTTTTGTATGGGGACCCACACCTTTTGCTGATTGCTGGTGAGACACCGGGTCACAAGGGATCGTGACCTCCAGCTCGAGAAAGAGTATATATATTCTGAGGTGAGGTGTTGCTTTGGGGTTTAATTTTTGGAAGAAGATTGGTATGCCAGATGAGACTCTGGGCAGCCATTAAGGAGCCCCCAGCTTTGAAAACCCAGATATTGGTGCTTCTCTCTCTGGTAACAATGTATGTATTGTCTATGGTCAGACAGTTGGAAGTCCTATCTGTTGGTCTTTCTGTTTGTAATTTCTGCTTGTAATTCCTGTTTGTATTTTCTCAGAAGTTCAGGATGCTGACTTTTTCCTCTGAACTAAGTGAATGATATATGTGCTTGATTAAAGTAGATTGTTGACCCCCTCAAAAATTGCTTTCCTTTCCAAAAAGCAGATCTAAAAAAACCTGTTCAGCAGACCCTCTTATGTATGTCAGGGTCCTTGCAGTTCAAGGAAGGAAGGAAGGAAGGAAGGAAGGAAGGAAGGAAGGAAGGAAGTTAGGACTTATGTCTACTATGTATCTGGAAGTTTTACTAAGTGTTTTACTAATATTGACTCATTTGATATTCAAAATAGCCCTGAGAGGTAGATGCTATTATATTCTTTTAGAACTAAGGAAAATGAGGCAGACAAAGGTAAAGTGCTTTCTCCAGGGTCAAACAGTTAGTGTGTTAGGCTGAATTTGAACTGAGGTCTTTCTATCTCTGGGCCCAGAGTTCTACCTACTGCCACCTAGCTGAAAAGAGACTGACCAGACTTTAAATAACTTGTCCAGGTTCATTCAGGTAGTTTTAGAAATGATATTTAACCACTATTCTTCCTGAATCCAAATCCAAACCTTCCATAACCACATCTCTGTATATGAAAAGTACTGGTCACAAACCCACAAAACAATGGTTATTTGCCCTTCATACTCAGAGAGGACCAAAATGACCTCACTATTTTGGGGTCAAAGTACAGTGTATGCCACTGTGGCTGATCAGACTAATATGAGCTTGGAAGGATTGAGCACAAATAGTTCATATGAATATTTGGAGGAAAGATGCCTCTACATTTACATATCTCACATCTCTTGTGAGCTACTGAAATTCTGCTTTGCTTATTGAGCGTGGTGACTTCTTTGAAATGAGCTTGCCAGGCTGGGTGGTCAGGATCCACCAGCATCACTCCAGGTCAGGATGTGTGTGTTATTGTAATTGATCAAACATCCCAAATTTTGAAAATATCAAATCTTTGAAACTATAGACCAGAGAGTTTGGATAGAGAGCGTGGATTAAGGTTACAGTTTGTGAACACTTGGAAAGGGAAAGCAAAATCACTATCAGCCAGGATGAGTTCGTTAAGAACAAGTCATTCCAAATTAATTTCAATTTTTTACAGGTTTACTAGATTAAAAGATCAGGAAAGTGACATGAATTCAGTTTATCTGGATTTTGGGAAAGCATCCAAAAGGATTTATTTTCATTGTTGTTGTTGTTTTCATGATACTCTTGTGAACAGGAAATAGGGATATAGATCAGGTAGTTACGTGGGATATAGTCACAGACCCTCTTCAAAGAGAGACACATCAACCCCCAACCCTCTTCACTATAGACCCTTCTTTTGATGATTGTAAAGAGGACTGGCCATGGCCAGCCCTTATAAACACAAGCATCATGTCTGGCCAATGCAATCCCCACATAGAAGAGTTAGGAATCCTATTTCCATATAAGTGAAATGATATGTAAAGGAAGGGCTCTGATCCCCATTTCAGTGCATACTTACCACATGAAGAAGAGAAATTTTTTACTGACTGGTGAACCTAAATGGAAAATGCATACAAAAGGCACTGACCATCCAAGATATTTCTCTCGAACCTGGGGTTACAGTTGGGTTGACTGATTGGACAGTTGGGTTGATTAATTGGACATAATCTGTACGTGAATATGTAGAAGTCAGCCTGGAAGGAGTCTATAGTTTGACCCTGTTCTGTTCAATCATTTTACCAAAGATTTGGATAAAAGTGTAGTTATCAAAATGATGAATGACACCATAATAGTCCAATTATAGATTAAAAGAAAAGAAACATTTAGCAAATACTTCACTGTAACTTATCGATATAAAAATAAAATTGCAGTATAAAGGATACATCAAGCAAGCACATACTAACAAAGGTGCCACTATCTCATTTCTGAGTCACCTGCATGGATCAGGGCATGCAGACTGATTAAAGTTGGCTACAAAGGTTAGGCTAATATTGTTTTATACTCAGGAGTAGATAAAAGACATTGGCACCTTTTGAAAATGTGTCTAATACAAGAAAAATCATAAAAATATCGCCACAGGCAGGTCAGATAAAAATTCAAACTTGTATTGGTAAAATGTATTTGAACAGATGTCCAGGAGCCAAGATGGCAGAGTAAACAGAAAATCATCTGAAATATCCCATATTCACCCCCAAACAATTATAAAATAGCACCCTAAAATGAATTTTAGATCGCAGAACCAACCAAAATATGGGGTGAACCAATTTCCTAGTTGAAGACAATTTGGAAGACCAGCAGGAAAAACCTGTTGCACAGCCCAGAGTAGGCAGTATTATGTCAAGCCAGCAACACGCCCTGCCTCAGTAAGTCAGCAGGAGGCCCTGAGCCCCAGCACAGGACAGTAACTGAAGCCCTGAGACTCCTCTGCTGTAACAGATGAGCAACTAGCCCTCTCCCAGACCTGGTGAAGAATCACTCCCCCTCCCCTACCCTGGCAGGCCACAGCACAACATCAGGTGAACCACCAAGACAGGCCCCTGTGGAACCATACAGCATCAGCCACCACACCCCCAATCTCCCATTGCCCACCTCAACTGAGCACCAGGGGATCCACTAGGCCCCCATAGCCCCAGTACAGCATGAAGTTCCTACATGGGCCTCAGGACAACACTAGACAAACAGCCAGGGTTTGCAATCCCCCTCACAAGAAGCTTGGGCGAGTACCCCTTCTACCTCAGGAGCAGAGCTCAGTTTTAAAAATAATGAAGCAAAGTGGAAAAGTTGAGCAAAAACCAAACAAACAAACAAAAGAACCTGACCATGGAAAGGGATTATGGTGACAAGGACGATCAAGACACAAACTCAGAAGGGGACAACAATGTCAATATATTTATGTATAAAATCTCGAATTGGCTTCAAACATGAAAAGAACTCCTGGAGGAGCCCAAAAGGCATTTAAAAATCAGATAGGAGAGGTAGAAGGAAAATTGGGGGAAAACGTAATGCAAGAGAAACATGAAAAAAGTATAAAAAAATACTTGATTAAGGAAGCACAACAAAAAGGAAAAAAGATGTACAGAATTATACTGAACAATTACCTAAAAAGTAGAATTGGCCAAATGGAAAAGGAAGTTAAGAAAATTGACTAAAGAAAATAACCCCCTACAAATTTGAATTGGACAAGTGGAAGCTAACAACTCTATGAGAAATCAAAAGCCAATCAAACAAAACCAAAAGAATGAAAAATAGAAGAAAATGTGAACTGTCTCATTGGAAAAACAACTGACCTGAAAAATACATCCAGGAGAGATAATCCAAAAATTATTGGACTCCCTGAAAGCCATAATCAAAAAAAAGAGGCAGACATTAGAGTTTATGAAATTATCAAACTGCCTTGATAGCCTAGAACCAGTGGTAAAATAGACATTGAAAGTATCTATCACTTCCAGAAAGTCATCTCAAAATGAAAACTCCCAGGAATATCACAGCCAAATTTCAGAACTCCCAGGTCAAGGACAAAACATTACAAGCAGGCAGAAAGAAATCATTCAGATATCACACTGGATTACACAGGATTTTAGCAGCTTCAACATTAAAAGACAGGGGGCATGGAATGTGATATGAAGGTAAAAGAGCTACAGTTACAACTAAGAATTACCTACCTTGTGAAACTGAGCACAATCCTTCAGGGGGAAAATGATCTTTCAATGAAATAGAAGACTTCCAAGTTTTTCTGATGAATAGACCAGATTTGAACAAAAAAAAATCTGATTTTCAATTTTAGCACAAGAAAAGCTGACAAAAGAAAGACAAAACATAAGGGATTCAATAAGACTAAACTATTTACAACCTTACATAGGAAGATGATACTTGTCATTGTTAAAAATTTTATTTAGAAGGAGTATACATAGAGAGGGTGTGGGTATAAATCAACTTTGAGAGGATGATGTAAAAATATTAATGGGTGAACAGAAGGATTACACTAGGAGTAGAAGGAGAGGTGGAATGGAGTAAATTACCTACATGAAGACACATGAAAGATTTATTACAGTGAAGAAGATGGGAGGGTGAGCTGTGGAAATCCTTTGAAACTTATTTTCATCAGAGTGGGCTCAAAGAGGGAATAGTTAGAGAAATCTATCTTACCATATAGGGAGGTGGGAGGAGAGGAGGTTGAGTAAAGGGAGAGGAGAACTGACAGAAGGCGGGGGAAACTTGGGGAGGTGGTGGTGAGAAGCAAAACTCTGATAAGGAGGGAAAGAATGATAAGACAGAGAAGAATACAAACATGAGGAAAAATAAGATGTAGAGAAACACACATTAATCATAATAGTGAAAGTAAATGGGAAGAACACTCCTATAAACTGGAAGTAGATAGCAGAATAAATTAAAAAATGGAGTCCTACAATCTGTTGTTTATAAGAAACACTTGAAAGAACACATACAGAGAGTAACAATTAAGAGCTGGAGCAGAATTTATTATGTTTTGGCTAAATTTTTTTTTTAAAGCAGAGGTAGCAATCATGATCTCAAAGACAAAGCAAAAATAAATCTCATTAAAAGAAGATAAGGAAGAAAATTACCTCTTGCTAAGTACTATGGACAATGAAAAAACTAACCACATATATATCAAATGGAATAGCAGCTAAGTAGGAAAAAGACAGCAAAACTATACTAGTGGTGGACTTCAACTTCCCCTCTCAGAACGACATAAATCTAACCATAAAATGAACAAGAAAGAAACTAAGGAGGTAAATTGAATTCTAAAAAAGTTAGATATGATAGACCTCCAGAGAAAACTGAATGAGGATAGAAAAGAATATACCTTTTTCTCATTTGTACATATCACCTATATAAAAATTGACTATGTATTAGGGCATAAAATCATCAAAATCAATTGTACAAAGGAAAAATATTAAATGTATCCTTTTCAGGACATAATGAAACAAAAATAGCATTCAATAAAGGACAGTGGAAAGACAGAGTAAAAGTTAGTTGGAAACTAAATAATCTAATCCTAAAGAATAGAAATCATAGAAACAATCAATAATTTCATTAAAGGGAATGACAATAAGGAGACAATATACCAAAACTTATGGGTTTCAACCAAAGCAATAGTAAGGGGGAAATATTTCTCTAAATAATTATATCAATAAAAGAGAAATAGTAGAACAATGAATTGGGCATACAAATTTTTAAAAAGACAAGAAAAAAATAAAAAATCTCCAAATAAGCAGCAAATTGAATATCCTGAAAACCAAAGGTAAGATCAATAAAATTAAAAGTAAGAAAACTATTGACTTAATAAATGAACTAAGAGCTGTTTTTTTGGGGGGGAAAGGGGAACCATAAACATAAACTATTGGTTAATTTGATCACAAAAGAAGAAAGCCAAATTACCAGTATCAAAAATTAAAAGGGTGAATTCATCACCAGTAAAGAGCAAATTAAAGCACTAATTAGGAACTATTTTGCCCAACTATTTGACAATAAATCTAACAATCCAAGTGAAATGGATGAATATTTATAAAAATATAAATTGCTCTGATTAACAAAAGAGGAAATAAAGTACTTAACCAATTTTTAGGGGGAAAAAATGAACAAGATATCAATGAACTCTCTAAGAAAAAATATCCAGAACCATATTGATTTACCACTGAATTGTACCAAACATTTAAAGAACAATTATTTCCAATAGTATATAAACTAAATAGGCAAAGAAAAATTTCTACCAAATTCCTTTTATGACACAAATATGGTGCTGGTACCTAAAACAAGAAGAGACAAAACAGAAAAAGAAAATTATAGACCAATTTCCCTAATTTATATTGATGCAAAAATTTTAAATAAAATACTAGCAAAGAGATTACAGCAATATATCACAAAGATGATATACTATGACCTGATGGGATTAATACCAGGAATGCAGTTCAATATCAGCATAACTGACCACATCAATAACAAAACCAGCAGAAATCATGTAGTCATCTTAGTAGATGCAAAAAGAGCTTTTTCAGCACCCATTCCTATTAAAAAATAATAGAGAACATAGGAATAGACCTTTCCTTTAAATGATAAGTAGTATTTTATCTAAAACCATTAGCAAGCATTATCTGTAATAGAGATAATCTAAAAGCTTTCCCAATAAGATCAGGAGGGGTGAAGCAAGAATTCCTATTATCACCACTATCAGTGTTGCACTAGAAATGTTAGCACTTACAATAAGAGAAGAAAAAAATTGAAGAAATTTACAATAGAAAATGAAGAAATAAAACTGTTACTCTTAGAAGACAATATGATAGTATCCTTAAAGAATCCTAGAGAACTAAATAAAAAACTAGTTGAAATAATTAACATGTTCAGCAAAGTCACAAGATATGAATAAACCCACATAAATCACCAGCATTTCCATGTATTAATAACAAAGTCAAGGCACAAGAGATAGAAAGAGAAATTCTATTTAAAATAACAGTAAACAACATAAAATATTTGAGAGTCTACCTGCCAAGGAAAACAAACTCAGAAACTATATGAACACAACTACAAAACACTTTTTTACAAAAATAAAGTTAGATCTAAACAACTGAAAAAAATATCAATTGCTCATGGGTAGACCAAGCTAATATAATAAAAATGGCAATTCTACCTAAATTAATTTACTTATTCAGTGCCATACCAATCAAATTACCAAAAATATTATTTTGTAGAACTAGAAAAATTACAAAATTCACTGGGAAGAACAAAAAGTCAGCAATATCAAGGGAATTAATGGGAAAAAAATGGAAAGGTGGCCTTCCCATACCAGATCTAAAACTTTATTATAAAGTGGCAATCATCAGGACTATTTGCTACTGGCTAAGAAAGGAGTAGTATAGACTAGATTAGATACACAAGACACAGCAGTAAATGATTTCCTGGGTGAGAAACCCAAAAACTCCAGCTTCTGGGATAAGAATTCGCTATATGACAAAAACTGCTGGGAAAATACAAAATAGTATGGCAGAAACTAGGCAAAGACCAACATCTCATAGCCAATACCAAGATAAAGTCAAAATGAGTACATTATTTATACATCAAAGATGATACCATAAGCAAATTAGGAGATTAAGGAATAGTTTACCTATCAGATCTATGGAGATTATATCAAATTAAATTTGCACAAACAAAATGAAAGCAACCAGGATTAGAAGAAAAACAGAAAAATGGGAAACAACTTTTACAGTCAGTGCTTATGATAAAAACTTCATTTATAAAATATATAAAGAAATGAGTCAAATTTATAAGAAGACAAGTCATTCCTCAATTGATAAATGTTCCAAGGATATGAACAAGTAGTTTTCAGAGGGGGAAATTAAAGCTATCTATAGTCATATAAAAAATGCTCTAAATCCCTCTGGATTAGAGAAATGTAAATTAAAGCAACTCTAAGGTACTACCTCACACCTATCACATTGGCTTATATGAGAGAAAAGGAAAATGATAAATGTTAGAGAAGATGATAGAAAGTTGGAACACTAATGTACTGTTGGTTGAATTGGAAACTGATCCAACCATTCTGGAGAGCAATTTGGAACTATGCCCAAAGTTCTATAAAACTGTGCATACCCTTTGATATAGCAATAACACTTTTAGGTATGTATTCCAAAGAGATCATAAAAATGAGAAAAGGACTCATATGTATAAAAATATTTATAGCAGCTCTTTTAATGGTGGCCAAGAACTGGAAATAGAGGGAATGCCTATCAACTGGGAATGACTGAGCAAGTTGTGGTATATGAATGGAATGGAATGGTATTGTGCTATAAGAAATGATGAACAGGTAGACTTCAGAAATACTTGGATAGACTTATATGGACTGATTCTGAGTGAAGTGAATGGAACCAGAAGAACATGTTAGGGTATAAGATGTCATTCAAGTAATGCTCACGGTATGGATCCAACCTTCTCCTACTTTAATTCTATATCTTTTATCAAAGACAATATGCTGTGGGAAACTCATTTCTGTTTCAGGACATTGACAGTAAAAGTAGCAAATGCCAAAAGGTCAAGTCTTAGAATCACATATTTAAAGCTGGGAGGTTTCTTTCAACTCTTTCATTTCACAGATGAGAACTGAGACCTGGGGAGACTAAACAGTTTAACCAGTAGTAACACCTACAATAAAATGGAGATTCTGGAATTGCATTCACATCCTTTACCTTCAAATCCAATACTTTCTAGTGTACCATACTCACCACACTTAGAGTCATATATGGCAAAAGTACCAAGGTCCATGACAAATATATTTTAGTGATTATACTTCCAGACTTGAAAATGTGGAAAGAGACCAGACAAGTCAACTTTCCATGAAGTAGCAGAGAGAGTCCCCACGGATCCTTTAAGTAAGGATATCATTACATTGGAGGGCAAAATTTCCATTTACAATTGCCTGCAGCCACAAAAGGGTGATAGGTCTCATCTACGGATAAATCAGTCATACTGCTTCTCCTCTGGTCATAGTTGTATAAGCCACCAATTTGAAACTTGAGAACGTTACTATCAAGGAAGAAAATTGATTTCCTCCTTAGATCATGGGATCATAGAATTGTAAAGAAATTCAAAGTTCCCCTAATCCAGCTCCCTCAGTCTATAGAGACATGTTCTGAGTCTCAGAGTACAGAGGACTTTAGCAATTCCCCTTCTCATTTCTCTCAGGTTCTATTTTCTTCCCTCCCTCTTCTCTCAAAGTTTATCTAACTCCATCTACTTAGGGTTTTCACATTCTACCTCATTGATCAGCATAAGGCACATTGTAACTCGCATCTTATTGATGTGGGACATGTTTATAGCTGCCTTGGTGATAATCCCTAGTCCCATTCCTGATGAGACCATTCTACCCAGCGGTGTGAGTTTCATGGGTTCTGTATTCACAAAAGACATTTCATTTGAGGTCGCATGATTAAGAGAAGTAGGAGGGGTGGTATGACATATAAAATTGCATGCCCCTTTTCTAACTTTTAGTGATCCCTTTCTCAGTTCTCTTCCATGGATGGTGTACATAGTAACAATTCCATTCAGCCACCTTCCCATTCATGCATTACATAACTACTCTAGGAAGGTAGAGGGTCCACATGCTAATCCTTTCAGCTATAGCTATAACAATGCTCTTACCTAGTGAGTCCAGAACAACTGATTTTGAAGCATTCACCATCTCCAGTGCCCCTCTCCAGCTATAAAATCAGAGATCCCTTCATATCAATCGTTTAACAATTTCTCCCTAGTATTGTTGAACCAGGTCTTGTAGCTTAATGTGGGGTACAGTGTTGTTCATCTTGAGTATATATCTCCAACATGTCTTCCTTCCCCAACTAATTCACATTTTGGAAATCTCATTATGCTGTATTATTAAATCTGCCTGCTACTCATATTTTCTGTGGTCCTTTTAATCTTCTGATTTAGATTTTTGGACTGGAGGACAAGGTTATTCTAAGGCCTTGTTTAAAGAGGGCATTGCTCTTTAGACTCCTTGGGAATTCTCTGTCATGGCCCCACTCCAAGTAATTCCCCTTTCCCTTCTTTTCAGTTTCCTTGTCTGATGGATTTCCCCATTAGATTGTAAGTTCTTTGAGGGTAAGAATTGTCTTTGCATTTTAGTTACATTTGTATCCCCAGTACTTACACAAAGCCTGGCACATAGTAGGCATTTAATTAAAGTTTGTTGACTGTCAGATCACAACTCTATCTGGTACATAGGATACTGTCTCCTGGACCATCATCTGAAAATGGGGTTGGTGCTTTGGGGCTCATCAACCTATTTATTTATCTTGTCTTAATCTATTAGAATGTAAACTCTTTGAGAGTGTGAACTGCCTTGCTTTCCTATTTATTTTCCCAATGTTTAGCATAATGCTTGACACTTAATAAGCACTGAAAAAATGCTTTTGGATTCATTCATTCACTCATCTCTTAAACCTGAGAATGAAGAAGAAAATCATCTCAGATTTTCCTGACAAGTTTCTAGAGGCCAATTAAAACCTTTCAATACTCTGACTTCTACTTCAGAAAACTTCAAAAAGTCTTGATGAGGTTAGATATTTATTTATCTGTTTTATATGAGCAAGCTTCATAGTTGGGTTCACACTTATGATTCAGCCTTCTCAGCCCTAGATCTTGTCAGAGTGACTGTCTCTTGCAACATAGAACTGTTCTCCACCACTTCCCACTGTGGTTGGAGGTACGTTGACTCAGGGGGATAAACTGAGCTGTGCTGACGCCTTCTTCACAACATTTAGGAAGAGGCATGTCAACCCCCACTCCTCATAATTCTTATGTTTCTTTAGTACAGACTCTGAGCTCTCTCAACTCCTGTTAGCTCTGGCTGATCAGATCCCTAGTGTTCATCTACTATTCCTCTCCATCAAAGTTCTAAGGGTACCCCAAGTGGGGCTGTGAGACTCCTCTAAAACTCTAGTACCCTATGCTCTTTAGTCCCCACTGGCATGGGGATTAACTATTATCAGTTGATATCTATTAGCCAGCTGGACAATCAGCTTTTGGAAATAAATCTTTACTGAGGTAATTCTAGTAAGAAAAATTGGTTTAAAAAAATTGAAAACCACCCCTAAAAGTCTTCAACACATTCTCTCATAAATTCATGCAGCATCCAGGAGGAAAAGCATTCATGCTAAGAGAGTACACGTGACAATGGGATAACTCACATCTCTTGATTTCAGGGAGTCCTTTTCTCCTTTGGGGGGCCGGGGTGGGGGGTGTCCTCCTGAAAGTCCCATAAGGCAGGAATTCCTAACTCTGTATGTATATGTGCATATATGCTACAGACACTTTTGGAAGTCTGGTGAAGCCTATGCTTCTTAGAATACTGAGGTTTTTTTATTTGCAATTGAAGAAAATGCTTGATTTTAGTTATGGTTTCATGAAAATAAAGGTGTTATTTTGCCATCTAAGTTCAAAAACTCTCCAAAATCTTAGTTTGTGGACCCTAAGTTTAAAAATTCTTATCCTAAGGCATTTCTGTAAGGCTTCTTGTAGAGCCCAGAGGCTATCTTTCCTCAATATGTCTAGTTTCCCACCTTCCCCAGATCCCAACGTAAACACAGCCATCTGTGTTCTGGTAACATTACTTGGACACCTCTGAGAAGTTCAAAAATCTTCACTTTATAAATTCACAAGGTTGTCCTTTGGAGAAAGAGGAGGAAAGAGATATAGATTCTTTTCATCCCTTTCCCACCATGACTGGTTCCCTCTAAGGGCCTTGGACTCTCCTCAGGGGTGACCCTATCACTCATATTCTGGGATAGGAACTTTGCTCTTTTAAATAATATGTGTGACTATTCTCAATGAATCAAAAACAATTCCTGTGAAGCATCATTTCATCCAGTGGCTTAAAACACTCTTTGCTGTTAGTCTTCAGTGTTTCAGTCATGTCTGACTCTTTAGGAAGGCATCTGGAGTTTTCTTGGAGTGGTTTGCCATTTCCTTCTCCAGCTTAAACAGATTGAGGAATCGAGGCAAACAGGGTTAAGTAACTTGCCCAGGGTCACACAGTTAGTAAGTGTCTGAGGCAGGATTTGAACTCTTGAATGGGAGTCTTCCTGATTCCAAGCCCAGCATTTTATTCCCTGTGCCACCTAGATGCCTGAAGCATCTATGCCTTCCTAATTTGATTTACTAGGTTGTTCTTACTTTATTTAATGCCTTTGACTGGTTATGCTCTGATTAAAGCAGTTAATTTAAGAAGGATGATTGAGTCAATTGACAACTCCCCCTCAACATTATACGGCTATTCTACAATCCTTCCCCCACACAGCCCCAGAAGTATATGCTAAAAGCACAGATCCCATCATGTCACCCTCCTTGCTCAAACTCCAGTGGCTCCCTATTTCTATGATCAAATTAAAGTCTTTAATTTGGTATTTAAAGCTTCCCACAAGCTGACCCCCCTTTCTATCTGCCCAGCACTCTAATATTTTATACCCCTCCAGGAAATCTAATGATCATTCACACTGGTCTATTAGATATTCCTCTATCTATGTGCTTATGCTCTAGCCACACCCCATGCCTAGAATATCCTGAGGGAATTGAGGTGATTAGTACAGCAAGTGATTAATTGTGGGAATTGAATGAACCACAATGAATCCATCTTGTTACTTAATTCTGAAGCTAGCTCAATTCCCTTTCTATTCAATTATGAGTCTAGTCCAAGTTCTATTCTGTAAGAAAACTTTTTTCAGTTTGTGAGAATTGAGAGAAAACTTTGATACACTGTTTGAACCTGACCCTGTGTGGCTGGGAAGCTGGACCCCCTTTACCTGATGTTTAACTAAGGGCCTAGATTATGCTGACCAAAAACCCAATCAGATCTAAAAATTGTTTCAAGGAGTCTTCTCACAATTGTACATCTCAAGTAACAGTATGTCTTATCTGAAAAGTGACCCATACTGATCAATTAGCTATCACTTCTATGTTCCTCTAATTGCTTGCAGACATGGGGGAAATGGGACACTTCTTTTGAGTTTAGAGAATTGCACTTGTTTTGTTCTCCTCCTCCTAACTAGGGAAAATTCCTCATATTTCATCCAATTAGGAATCAGATTATCTAACGTATTGTTTCCTTTTAATTAATTGACCTTATTTATTTTTTAATATGTAAAAGTCTGTCTTCTCCTGTATTCAGAGTGCAGCCCAAAGCCAGAGAAATGTTCTGATACCAATCTGTTAGGCAATTGGCATTCACTGCTTAATAAATCAATATGCTTAGAAGATCAAACCTTTGTTTCCTCAGTCATTTCGTCTCTCATGCTCCATAGTTTTTGCCCAAGCCAGTCCCTAGGAGTCAGAATTCAGACCACATTCCTCCTCCACTTTTGCCCCTAGAAACTTCTGGTTTTCCTTAAACTCAGCTCAAACACCACTTTTTATTTGAAGCCAAAGTCCTTCTTGATTCTACCTCTATCCCAGCTCTAAGTGTCATACCTCCCTCCCCAAAACACCTTGTCTTCATTTTGTATATGTGTGATGGTAGGCAAAACAGAATCTTTTGCTGTTTTTTAGTATAATCAAGTGCCTCTGACTGAATCGTGCCTTTATCAGCCAAGAGTCGTTCTTAGGAGTAAAGTACAGAAACAAGAGCTTCTTTAAGTAGAGACATTATATGTATTTGTATTGGTACAGAAACAAGAGCTTCTTTAAGTAGAGACATTATATGTATTTGTATTGTTAATTATTTTAATGTGATTAAAGATCTTCCCCACACATTAATAGGCCTGCCCATTAAGGGGAGCTTGATTAGGGAAGATTTGTAGGAAGGCCCACATCTTTTGTTAAGTTTCTAATGAAGCAATGGTTCTCAATGGTTGTGATGCTGTCTGGCTCTAAAAAAATGTATGAATACTCTGAGGTGAGGTTTTATTTATTTGAGGGCTTACTCTTTAGAATTGTTTGTTTGGCCAGATGAGATTCTGGGAAACTGCTAAGCAGCACAGCCCGCAACCCAAGCTTTGAAAACCCAGATGTTGGGGCTTCTCTTTCTGGCAACTATGTATGTATAGTCAGACAGTGAACCTGTCTGTTGATCTGTCAGGCAGCTGGAAGCAGTGTCCATTGATTTTGATTTCTCTGTATTTTCTCTGAAGTTCAGGGTGCTGACTTTTTCCCCTGAACTAAGTCAATGATATATGTGCTTGATAAAAGTGACTGTTGATCCCTCAAAAGTTGCCTTTCCTTTCAGAAAAGCAGATGAAAGAACCTGTGATAGCAGGCCCCTCTGTGTATGTCAGGATGCTTATGTGTTACATTATGCTCTGTATATAATTTTATGTGTATATATTTTCCTCAATGGAATGTAAGCTCCATATTGGCAAGAACCAGATGTTTCACTTTTGTTTTTGTATCCCCAGGTTTTGTATCCTGGGATATATTAGGTGTTTAAAAAATGTATATTGTTATAGTAATCTAGAGTTTGATCAATTCAGAGATTCCAGTTTTGGGGACAAGAATTCACTATTTCATAAAAAAATTGCTGCAAAATCTGTAAAGCTATTTGGCAGAAACTAGGTCTAAAACATCTCACACCATATATCAATATGAGATCAAAATGGGTACATGATTTACACAAAAGAATGATACCATAAGCAGATTATGGGGGGCATACGTTTACCTGTCAGATTTATGGACAAGGGAAGAATTTATGACCAAACAAGATATATAGAGAATTACAGGATGTAAAATGAAAAATTTTGATTACATTAAATTTAAAAGGTTTTGTAAAAGCAAAACAAATGCAGCCAAGATTAGAAGAAAAGCAGAAAACTAGGAAGACGAAATTTTTAGGGCAAGTTTCTTTGACAAAGGTCTCATTTCTTACATATAAAGAGAACTGAGTCAAATTTATAAGAAGACAAGGCATTCCCAAACTGATAAATGCTCAAAGGATATGAATTGTTTTTAGAAAAAGAAATCAAAGCTATTCATAGCCATATGAAAAATAACTATTGATTAGAGAAATGCAAATTTAAACATCTCTGAGGTGTTACCTCACACATATGAAACTGGCTACTATGACAGAAAAGAAAAATTACAAATGTTGGAGGGGATTGGGAAAATTAGGACGCATACATTATTGGTATAACTGAACTGATCCAACTATTCTGGAGAACAATTTGGAACAATGTCCGAAGAGCTATAAAACTGTGCCTTTGACTCAGCAATACCACTATTGGTTTGTATTCCAAAGAGATTTTTTTTTAAAAAAAAGAAGGAAAAGGATCTATATGTACAATATTTTATAGCAACTCTTTTTTTGTGGTGGCAGAGAATTGGAAATTGAGGAATTACCTATCAATAGAGGAATGATTGACTAAGTTGTGGTATGATTGCGATGGATTACTATTTTGCTGTAAGAAATGGTGAGTAGGATGTTTTCAGAAAAACCTGAAAAGATTTACATGAACTGATGCAAAGTGAAGTGAGCAGAACAAGAAGAACAAGAAGAACGCTGAATATTGCATGATGATCAACTATACATGACTTAGTCTCAACAATACAAAGACCTGAGACAATTCTCAAGGCCTAACAATAAGAACTG